>VUQH01090949.1:0-10483 GCA_015106775.1 Etroplus canarensis
TCCAAGATGACAATGCCAGGAGCCATCTGGCTCAAATTGTGAAAGAGTGGTTCAGGGAGCATGAGACATCATTTTCACACATGGATTGGCCACCACAGAGTCCAGACCTTAACCCCATTGAGAATCTTTGGGATGTGCTGGAGAAGGCTTTGCGCAGCAGTCAGACTCTACCATCATCAGTGCAAGATCTTGGTGAAAAATTAATGCGACACTGGATGGAAATAAATCTTGTGACATTGCAGAAGCTTATCGAAACAATGCCACGGCGAATGCGTGCCGTAATCAAAGCTAAAGGCGGTCCAACGAAATATTAGAGTGTATGACCCTTTTTTTTTTTTTTTTTTTTGGCCGGGCAGTGTATATTATGTAATTAATTTAAAAAAAGAGAATATAGCTTAGCAGTCAAAGATGAAAGGAAATGTTTGTATTGAGAAATGTGATGTGGAAAGAAACAAGTTTAACAAGCAGCTGCAGCTGATAGTGTAAGATGGGAAACTGCAGTAAAATGAGCGACTGCGTTGGCTGAGGTTGTTTCACGTCACAGGTAGGTGTTCCTGTAAGGATGTGACATCACAGGAAAACTGCGAATTCAGGGGAATTATGTAATAAAACAGTCGCTGTGGATGATAAAAGGGATTCTTTATCCTTCGTGCCAAACCTGAATTTTTAAATATTGACGCTCACAAAAAGCTGCTAAAAGGTGTTGGAGGTAAATTCGGGGCATTCTTTGAGTGCTGTAATTGTCTGCTGACATTTAAAAGGACAGTCGGGTCTTTATAAACGCTTGTGTTCACCTGCACATTTGAGTGCTCTGCCCTTTTTCTTCCTTTTGTCCTGTGAACAGAGGCGCAGCCTGATAGAGGCTGATGTTTATCAGGGCCTGAACAGGTCATGCAAAGAGGAACAAGAGATGAAAGGTTTCATTAAACATAATCCAGGAGGAGCTGGGAGGCGACTGGCTTGATAACCGCATCGTAAATCGGTGTCACCTACTGACCTTTGCTTCTCTTGCGCTGCGCCGTTTAAACTGAACATTTGAGGCGCTGCTTTCAGTTCTGTGCTGCTACCTGGCCATGAACTTGTCGGTGAGATCACATCCTGTGGCCCTGCCTGCGCCACATGAATGGATTAGAAATAATGTGGGTGCGTAGTTTCATTCGTGTGTGTGCGTGAAATAAACAAGCGGGAGAGGAAGCCACAGCCCTGGCCCGCGGTTCCTCTCCGCCCGCTGCTACTACTATGAGGGCCATTGTATGACAGCGGAGCTGCTAAAACAACAGCACGCCTACAGAGAAACATGAGAGTCGTGCGTGTGAGCGCCCAAGACCGCTCTGAGAGGCATTGTGTGTGCTGTGAGGGGAACAGCCTTGAAAAGCTCAGCTGAATCTTGGAAGGCCGTTCACACTTTGTTATGAACTAGCTTGTTTTTATCTGTACCTTTCTGATAGACTTTCTATTTTAAATACAGTAAGAAACGTTTGGGCCTTAACCGACAGATCAACCACAATTAGTTTCTCAATGGTTCCACAATTGCGGAAGTTCAACTTTACTTCCTCTTCTGTGAGAGTAATGTTCAGCCTGCGGTTCCCCAAATCTCAGCAGATGTGCGAGTGAACGTCACACCATATGGCTCGGCTCGTATTTCTGCTCACTAAAGATGCTCCAGGTGCTTTGTCTTACCTCCTGCACATAGTGCTGGCAACCACCTGAGCTTCTGTGCCCAGAGCTAATCCTATTAGCGGACTAAGGTCTGGAAACGCAGCTAGCGAACAGCTGTGTGAAACCGTTTCCACAATGTGGCCCCAACTGGGCCAATCCTCTTACATCAGCAGCCATACTGAAAGCTCCTAAACGCCTTTAAGAGCTCAGAGTGTTTCATTCATGCAGGAGGAGGAGAAGTTCATTCTCAACTTTGCCTCAGTCAGGTAAATGATGTGGGTATATGATGAGGATGATGAGCTCTGTTAAGTTTTTTTATGCGTGCGGTTGACGTTGCCACAAAATGCAAGAATTTTTCTCTGAACAGGAGAAACAGTGTCCATGGTGGGGCATGAAGGTGCTGCAGGTGGTCCTCAGTCACTTTCAATAAGTACAAGCTTGTATTTGTTTTTCTTTAAGTTTACTTTAATTTTTTTAAATCAAAATTTCCACCCTCATTCATTCAGATTTTGCTTCCCAGGAGTCACATTTTCTTTAAATAGGTCTGAAGCTATAGTTCTCCAGGCTTTCTCGAGGTCTTTCAAAGTGGTTATTTGGGCATTGGCTGCTTTTTAACTCATTTTCAGTCAAGTTCTTGTAGAAATGTCAGGGGAAAAATGGGCGAATGAAAGACAAAATGAGAAGTGGCAGGTCTAAATAAACCGCAGATGAACAGCATCTGACAGTCGTGTCCTTAAGGGAAAAAAATCCAGCAAAGCAGGACTTGAAAGATGCATGTGGCCCTTCAGTTGATTCCTCTATTCTTCACTGAAGCATGGAACAGTGGTTGTCAAGAAACCGTTCCTAATGCTGCGTACACACCGAACGTGATTTGCTCGGCGGCCGGTTTCAATGTGAAGTCAACGTAAACACGCGACGGGAGGTCCTGTGGCGCGATTTGAGCAGCCGGCGCAGTGCGTTTCGCGAGCGGCAGCGCAGCAAGAATTATGCAGCGCGGCGTGAATTTTCCAGAGTTGAAAAATCTCGCGTCAACCAATCAGGAACTTGGCTTTGGTAGTGACGTGTTGATGATGTGATCAGTGGGTGGAGTCCAAAACCAACATGGAGATCATTTATAATAATATTTGTAAAAAAAAATTTTTCTTCAGTTATCTCGCCACTGGAGACTCCTTCAGGACCATAGCCGGCAGCAATATTATTATAAATGAACTTGTACTTTTATAGTAGTAAGAAGAGGCGGGTAAGGTATCCAAGGTTGGCGGTAGCTCCTCCCACACGCGAATTCGCCTGGCGCAAATTCGCGTGTGGTGTATGAACACGCTTTTGGACACGCAAATGTGGGCGAATTCGCCGTGCGAATTGCGTTCGGTGTGAACGTAGCATAAGGAAGGGAAATGAGGAGAAAAGGCTAAGATATGCCAGACTGCACCAGAACTGGACTGAAAATCAGTGGCAGCAGGTCTTATGGAGCAATGAATCCAAATGTGAGATTTTTGGTTCAAACTGTTGTCAGTATGTACAGGAGGTCAGGCGAGAGGTACAACAGTGAGTGTCTGCAGCCATCTGTGAAACACGGCGGAGGTTCTGTCATGGTTTAGGGCTGCATTTCAGCCAGTGGTGTTGGGGATCTTGTTGAAATCAAGTGAATCATGAACACATAAAAGTACTCAGATGTTAATCCACCATGCAGTACCATCTGATATGCAAGGATTTCTTTTTTCGACATGACATTGATCCCAAAAAACACACGCTGGAACAGAATCAGTCACGGATTGGCCTCCACAGAGCCCGGACCTCAACATTATTGAAGCAGTGTGAGATCATCTTAACAGAGAATCAGAGCAAAAGGCAGCCAAGAAGCGTGGAGAACTACTCCTGAAGACTACTTAAAGAAAGGACTTCAGGCTGTGTTGAAGAATAAAGGTGCTCATTCCAAGTGTTAACTTTCAAGCTTCTTAGAGCTTTATAAACTCTTTTATTTGCCTTATGTGCTGTATTTCCATTTATGTTTGCTCGGACCAATTTCCCATTTTCTTGCAAAATCTAAAGAAATGAGGGACGGTTTGAGACTTTCACACAGTACTGCATGTTTGTTTTAAAAAGAAGCCTAGACATTTAATTATTGCACGCCATATCTCATCTCATCGCTCGTCACAATGGGGGGAAAAAAAACTAGAACGGAGCAGCTGGAAGTAAAATCAGCTAAAAACGAGTCAGTGAAAACAGGAAGGAGATACCATCTTCAGCTCAGAAATGTGATTATTAAGCTTTTCAGAGTCGGCCTCAGCAGTTAGCTGTAGCTTTTGTCGCTGTGTCAAACAGAGCGGTGGTGGATGGGAGCCGCTGCGAATACGTTTCTCCTTAAACTTGTTGACCAAGTAGTTTTGGTAAAGGACTCTTCCTGGCTTTTTATCTGGGAAGATGTGGATTGCAGTAACAGTAAGGAGCACTGCTGTTGATGCTAGAAAAATGGTTCTTTGCCGCTCGCTGTGTCTCAGAGAGGCTGCAGCGTCAGTGTTATCAGCCTTTTGTTGAGGACAATACAGGCTGCTTACTCTGAATATTATAAACTCTTTGTTTGCGAACATGCTCCTAAATACGTCTTACCATCCACACGCATCTATTTACAGCGCTGTCGAACCACGTCACCTTCCTGTTGTATTTTTAGCCACCTTTTAATGGCAAGATGAGCGGTGTTCATCATCAAAGCTTAATTTATACGTCTGTGGAGAATCTATGTAGAGCTGAGGTGTCAAACTTGCAGCCCACGGGCACTTCCGGCTCCGCTCCCTACTTCCGGCCGCCGATTCGATGTCAAAAATATCATGTAATTCGGCCCTATTAAGAGCCACATTGCAATTTTGTAATGCAACTGCAATGTTTTTGACATCAAATCAGCTCCCACAGTAGGGGGCGGGTCCGGGGGCGGGTCCTGAGGCGGCCCGCGAGTTTGACACATGTGATGTAGAGCCTGTGCAAGTGGTCGACGCGGTTACCAGCATGTGGATTGGATTGGATTGCTTTTATTGACATTTCAACTGCATATAAATATACAGTGAAACGAAATAGCGTTCCCCCAGGACCCGGTGCCCCATACGAGGGTTAATGCCGGCCAGCCAGGGCCCGCCTCCGGCCCAGCACACAACCCCGCCTGCGATGTCTTCCTCCCCAGCCACCGGCATCAGGCGACGCTGAGGACTGAAGGTCCGGTCCACACAGCAAGCCGAGATCGGAGCC
Source organism: Etroplus canarensis (assembly GCA_015106775.1). NCBI lineage: Eukaryota > Metazoa > Chordata > Actinopteri > Cichliformes > Cichlidae > Etroplus > Etroplus canarensis. The sequence goes on from VUQH01090949.1 coordinate 4,897, forward strand.
CCCAGAAACCGCCCAGCTGCAGCAACAGCCCTGCGACGATACTCCCCCCAGAACCCAAAAACTTTGGTTTCCTGGACGCTGCCCAGCAGGTCATGAAAAATGACGCCGCAGGCTCACTAGTTAGCACCGTCTGTGGACGGAACTACGGCGCTACGACGGCGTCTGGTCGTTCTTTAACCTCCGACTTTCGAACACGAATTCCACTGTCCTGGCGTCCACAACACCCGAATACTGGGTCAAGACGGGGACAGTCACAGGGGTACAAGCACCACCTTGGTTCTGGAGTGGCCGCACGCTACCGTTGCACCGCCATCTTGTGTACTTGGGTGTTATGCGCCTCTGTTGCTCTTGAAGTCGACCCATTCTCGATTTGAAGAAGCTAAATAAGAAGTATCATGGGAGGAAACGATGGTACCGAATGGGCCAATCACAGTCGTAGTGTTCCGCATTAACACTAGGATTGGTGGGGGGGAGTAACAGTATTATATCGGGACATTTTGTTTGGCCATATTGTATTAATACAGGGATACTAAATGTTGATGTCTTACTGGATAAATTGCAAGTAGTTATTGAATTTTTTAGTACTAGAATATTAAAATCAATGACTTTTACAGTCCAGCTACGTAGTCTACATCTATTATCAGATTCTTCAGCTGCTGTGACTTATTGTACAAGTTGCAGTGTTCAAAATACATGTAATAGTACAGAAGCCCAGATGATTACATTCAGTTAAATTTGACTAGACTGTAACACGAACACTTCAGTTTGTCATTTATGACAAGTATTAATGACAGTCAGTCAGTCTGTCTGTCTTAAGAAAAATGACTGAAGTGAGAGGAATAGACTGAGAACTGCTGTTTATGTCATAATACTCAGCATAGAGCTGGGCAGTATGGGGAAAATTCTTATTACGATAATATTTTTTCATGTCAGTCTATCAGTATAAATCAAACCATTTCGGTCAAGCTAAACATTTCTTTTTTGCTCCTAAGTGAGACATGAAGTTATCATAAGGCAAATTTTGGCTTAAATATCTTTTATTGTCTGTGAGAAGTTAAACATGATGCATGTACTGTAGAATGTTATACAACTGTAGTTCAAATAAATAAAATGAGTGTATGTACTAAACTAAAATCTGAATTCTGAGCAGTCAAAAGGTTTCAGGTTTTGCAGGAGAACTCAGAGTAAATTCTTTGGTCAGTTCCAAGTAAATAAAGTGGGTACTGATATAATTTAAAACAGAATCTATACAAACCTACAATAAAACAGGCAAAAACAAGACACAAATTCAGTCCTCAGGTGCAAAGAGCTTCTGTCAGTCCTAAAGTCCTGACTTCACCTGTTTAATGTTCAGGTTAAGGACATTTGCTTTTCAGAGATGGTTCAGATGTGCGACTGTCTCTCTGTACTCTGTGTAGCTGAGCCGTCTGAGAGAACTGCTAACGAGGGTTCGTTACTTTAACCAGCCTTTGTGGTCTCACTGCGCGTTTTTGCTGTAAGACATGGAGCTGTGGTTGTTTCAGGAGGACCAGCAGCACCTGTTTGGGTCTGAGACTGTAAAGTCTTACATTGTCTCTAAAGGACATTAAAACACGTCACTATTATTGCTGTCTTTAGTGTCCCTGTTGTGTAGTGGATCACACGTTTGCCTCACAAGTGAACGGTCCCCCGTTTGATTCCAGGTGGTCATCCGGGGTAAAACCTCTGCCAAATTACCAATGCAGAGTAATCCGCTGTGGCGACCCCTTGGGGAGAACACTAGGCAGCAGCTGAAAGTACGTTTTATTACGATCTTTCTGGGAACGTGCTTTTGACACAGTTTTCAGCCCCGCCTCTCTGCTTTCTGTCAAGTCAAACTGTCTCCACACACTTGTCTCTTGAGCCTCGGGGTGTGTGTCCGTCGCCCTGTAGTCCTTTGGTAACCTGCCTAACAAACATGGCGTAACTCTTTTCCAGCCACATGATTGGCTTGAGGAACTCTGCTCTCATTACGATTGGCTTTACATGTCTGTCAGAACAGGAACGCTTGGGTTATATCAACGTTGTATCGACCATGTCTTATTTTTGTATAAATCTCATTATAGTTTTATTACCCAGCTTTAACTCAGCTCATCACAAAATGTTTAAAATCGCAGTCATAGCGTATCGTAAGTTGATTATAGTGATAATATTGTTTTTTGAGGCTCTCTGGTGATTTCCACCTCTGGTTGACGTGACGTGCAGTTGTGTTTCAAGGCGACGTGCACATCTGGTTGCGGCGTAGGGTGTCAGCTTACACAGGAGCATACATTTCCTTTAATTCAGTTCGGTAGCGCGTGACGTCACCGCATTTAAAATGCATGAGCGGCGAGAGCATTAAAGATGAAAACTCATCCATGTTAATCCTGTCTGTGGGTTCCCCTTTCAGCCACTTTGCTCCACGGGTGAGCATAACTGTGAGGCGTGGAACTACTGTTTACTGGCTCCGAGCGATCCGGCCGCCAGTTATTATGTCAAACCCTGGTTAGAAGCTTCCAGAGCCTCACAATAGCCTTTTGGAGGTGACCAGGTACAACCAGAGCACTGCTGCCTGCTGAATCGCCTGCATCACACTCTTGTTTGTACATAACACACAGGTCTCTGTGAAAGCAGCACAGCGCGAAGACGGTTTTAATGCAGTGCGCCGTGTTTTACATAAACAAATACATGCGTTCACACCCCTCTCTTTCCTCTTGTTGGCAGATACTCATTGAGTTTTGTGCAGGAGGGGCCGTGGATGCTGTCATGCTTGGTGAGTCACCATTCCCACACTGCACGCAGGTTACAACATCAGAACGAGAACTGCCCCTCACGGCAGCACTAGGGAAGAGAGCCTGTTTATATTCCAAAAATTCCTCAGACCACCTACATGCTACAGTTTTCTTCAAGACACTAAATGTAGCGCAGCCCTCATTATTGCAGCCGAATCACAGAGGGGTAGTGTGTGAAGACTTTTAAGCCTGTGTTTGTGTGACCCCCCCCCTTCCCTCGCCTCTTCCCCACAGAGCTGGAGAGACCCCTGACCGAGCCTCAGATCAAGGTGGTGTGTAGGCAGACTCTGCAGGCGCTCGTTTACCTCCACGAAAACAAAATCATCCACAGAGACTTGAAGGCCGGCAACATCCTCCTCACGCTGGATGGTGACGTCAAGCTGGGTAAGGGCGAAGTCAGATGATGCAGCAGACGGCGCGTGAAATCCATGACTCAGACCCTCAGTTCATTAATGTTGAAATTAGTGTTGTGGTAGGATGGGCGCAGACGCCTGTAATCTTAACAAAAATACAGGTGGAAGGAGAAACATGAGAGCTTGGGCGAGTTGTCTTGCATTGAAAATAGTAGAGAGATCATGTGGTGACGTAGATGAGCCATGTGCCTCTGACCCGAGCCTCTGTATGTTTTCCTCATGTTTTAGTCTTGCAGCAACGCACTGAGAAGTTCACACATGTAATTTATGTATATGTAGTTCCTTTTGTGTGTGAAGCTGTTTGTTTACATACACACACTGTTTCACCAAGAGAAAAACTGTCATTCAGGCTTCATGTAGATCAGGAGAATCGCTTTTACCCTTTGTGGTTTTCCACTTTTTGTCCCATGAATGCGAGAAGCTTACGTGTTCTCATGACTTCTCTCTAGGCTCCGTGCACGTTTGTGCTGCTTACAGCTGAAAGAGTTGCTTTGAAACCTGACTTGCTGTGGTTTTATTTTCCTTCTATTTTTTTTCAACCATTAGTTTTAGCGGTAATGATTTTACAACCTCAGCTCAGGATTAAAACAACTTGTAGAGAAAGTAAGAGTCGCAGTTAAAAGGTTTTAATAGATACATTTTTACAATTTGCAACGCAAAACATCAGGAGACAAAAAACCTGGAGGACTATAGGGGGAGGGTGCTACTTAACTCCACGTTAATCAAACTAAAGATGGAATTTTAATCCATGAACAGCAGACATCTGTTCATAGGAATCATTGCTCCTGTTTGGTCTGGATTGTAATGGTCGTGAAATGACGTGTTTGATGATGATGATCTTATCGGAGATTATCATGGAGGGAGTGGTCCTGTTGGTTGGCTCCCATATTAGGAAGGCGTGGTTGGGCCTACCTTTCATCCTTATTCTAACATCAGTGATATGGTTAGCGGTATGGCTTGCTGATGAATCAAACATTTTCGGTTGGTGGTGAACCACTTTCCCTTCTCCTGGACTGTTCGTGAGCCTCCTTGATTTCTTAGCGGGTTTTAATTCTCGTTAGTTGGTGCGATACAGCCAACCAGTGACCAGAAAACTTTAACAACAACCTGTGAAGTGTGATGGATCGTGAGCCAGATGAGCTATTACGTCACTGACCAGGTAGTGAACAAAGCCCAAATCCACATAAAGACCCACAAATAAAATTGGATTGGATTGCTTTATTGTCATTTCAACTACATATAAATACACAGTGAAATGGTATAGCGTTCCCCCAGGACCCGGTGCCCCATACGAGGGTGATGCCGGCCGGCCCAGCACAACACCCCGCCTGTGATGTCCTCTTCCCCAGCCACCGGCATCAGGTGACGCCGAGGACTGAAGGCCCGGTCCACACAGCAAGCCGAGATCGGAGCTCCCAGAAACCGCCCAGCCGCAGCAACAGCCCTGCGACGATACCCCACCCCACCCCCCGCCGGCACCAAAAAACCCTTGGTTTCCCGGACGCTGCCCGGCAGGTCATGAAAAACGACGCCGCCGAATCGCCAGTTAGCACCATCTGTGGACGGAGCTACGACGGCATCTGGTTGTCCTCGAACCTCCGACTTTCAAACACACACCGTCCCAGCGTCCACACACCCAAACACCGGCTCAAGACTCAGGTCGGGACGGGGACAATCACAGGGGTACAAGCACCACCTTTGGTTCCGGAGTGGCCGTGTTCTACCGTCGCGCTGCCATCTTGGCCCAAAAAAAGTGAATGTGGATAATTTTCCCCCCCAGCTTTTACTGCGCTGTGTGATGGACAGTAATCATGAGTACATCAACTCGTTTCTTATGATCTGAGCTAGTTCATCCTACAAAGGACAAAGGTGTTGGTCCTGGTCTGGGAGATATTAAGTGTCTTTTGTAGAGGTGAGAATCACCAGACCCCACAGTACGATATTGTTGTGATTTTAATCATTTTGCTGAGTATTTCTATAACATGCGTTGCAATATATTCCTTTTTTCAACTGCAAACCGCATCCCCAAAGGTAAACTTTGACATTGCCAGTTAAATCTAATGAGATAAAGTTCTCAGTCTGCTGCAAAATGGGATTGTCAAGCAGACAGACTGAACAACACTCATTAAAACCTGCCATAGATGCTGCGTGCACCTGCCCGTTGTATTTCAGTCTAGTCCGGCGCAACTGAATGCAAACTTTTGTGCATGTGTCAAGTTACATTTATTTATAAAGCGCATTTAAAAACAACAGAGTTGACCAGAGCGCTGTACACAATAGATTAAAACATTAAACCAGGATCAAATAAGAACATAGAGATAAAACACAGGCATAATAAAAGAAAACACAAAAGCAAACCCACAACAGCAAACGGTCTGGAACTAT
>VUQH01090956.1:9073-23698 GCA_015106775.1 Etroplus canarensis
AGAAACCTTCTTGCTCTGAGATGAAAATGTCAACTACTTCATCACCATGTTGCCTGAAAAGATAGAGAGGTGTTCCCCACTCTTTCAAAGAGTGGGGACATGTCCCTCATGCATCCATGTTCTTAACTGCTTATCTACCAGAGAGCTGGAGAGGGTGAGCCTTTTCAAGCTGACATCGGGTGAAAGTGAATACCCTGGACAGGTTGCCAGTCTATCACAGAGAGACAGACAACCACACACTCCCACATCCACGCCTTCAGCCAGTTTGACTGGTACTTACATAGTGCCAGGGATTGAACTACCAACCTTCTGCTTTGTAGATAGGGACGGCTGTGGCTCAGGAGGTAGATCGGGTTGTCTTTCAACTGGAAGGTTGGCGGCTCAATCCTTGGCCTCTCCAGCCTGTACATGCCGACGCATCCTTGGGCAAGACAATGAACCTTAAATTGCCCCCGTTGCATCCATCGGAGTGTGAATGTGTGTGTGATGGTTAAAATGTGCTTTATATATAAGTACCAGTCCATTTAGACAACCCGCTCACTCTCCTGAACCGCACATGTCCCGTTTCAGTTAGAATTGACTGATACTAGCTTTCATTAAGGACACGTTTACTAACAGTTCATAAGCTTATATATAACTGCATCTAGACTACATTTATATGGTGCTATTCTAGCTTATTCCACACACCCAACACAAACTGTCATTTTTACATTTTATAATAATCCATCCACCCATCCATCCATCCATTTTCTTCTTCTTATTCAGTTCAGGGTCACAGGAGGTGCTGGAGCCTATTCCAGCTGTCATAGGGCAAAGGGCAGGGTACACCAGGACAGGTCACCAGTCCATCACAGGGACAACACAGAGAGACCACACTCATTCTCTTTATTGTCACATAATGGAATAATGGGCTTAAAATATATTAACATGAGCACCATATTGATAACGGAATGATATCTTTGAATGGTGATATTTGCTTTTTCAAACATATTCCAGGCTTGTATTGTGTTTATTTCACTGGTCCTCTTTTTATTCTCAGATGTGATGCATCATGTGTACTCGCCACTATCAGATATTCCATCACTCATTCCACTGGCACCAGCAGAAACCCAACCTGTATGTGAGCCTAGCGATGAACCAAAGAAAGGTATAACTCTGGGACAGGCTATGTATTTCAGTGTTGCAGATTATTCATAAAACTGTGAGAACTATCTGCTGAAAAATACACTGATCAGTCACGACATCAAACTGTAATGCCTAATATTGTGTAGGTTCCTTGGGATTCTGGTCTATAACAATGTTACAGTGTTTAGGTGTTTATGTGGGTGGTACGTGTTGTGTCTGATCAGCATATGATAAGAAACCTGTCTTTTAACTCCACAGTTATGGAGGCTTAGTTCTTTTTCTCTCTTGAGGCATAGCTGTCTACTTAAGATTGACTGTTCTGATGAAAAATGTCTCCTTGGTTCCATTATGCTATTTTAAAAGCTGCAATTTCATATTTCACCAGGTTGCAAATTATGAAGCAATTAGATTTCACTGTGAGGTGAACAGCACATTTCCATGCCTACCAATTTAGAACTTTGCTAAAAGCAAAGTTTTCATCAAGAGTGAAAAAAGACTGAGGCACACTGACTGATTTGTAGCCTTCAGTGGTTCTGCATTTCACAGACATTGTCACCTAGAGGAAACAAAACCAGATGTTTTTAAGGCCAATCAGTGTGACGGAGTTCATTCAAATATGCCTGTCTGTGGAACAGTGAGTTATTGTCACCACCTTGAGGGAGATTTTTCCCAGGAATGTGTCAAAATTTCAGAAATTTTGAAATACATAAAGCAAAAGCAAAATGCATAAACCACATTTTGTGTATATATTAAGTCTTTCATGCATGAATTATGACATCTTCAGTCAAGAACTGCATCGGCTGATTTGCCACTATAACAGGAAAACCCATGTATATTAAAGAAAATGGCTTTTGAATAGCTGCCCTTTGTAGTGAACCCCATGCATGAACGGGCTAAAGTCCTCAGTTTATACAAATACATATAAAACAACATTTTCAGCATACTTAAGGCTAATTTACAATACTGTTTGTGTCTGTTTGCGTAGGTAGTTGCCTCTGCAGAGTCAGTGCAGTGGGGTATGCAACCTGCGCAGATATGCTTGCGCGCGATCCTCCAAAAAACCAACAGCATTTAGCTCGACGTGGATGAGGCTGTGTGTAAGCTGAAAACTAACTGGTTACAAAGAAGCTGGGATAGTGACAGAGAGTTTCCAATGTGTAGGAAGAAATGTGAAAAAAGCAGAGTGGCAGCAGCGCACACTTTTCATTATTTGGTTGTTTGTGACACTGCCCCCTGGTGACAGTAAACAGCTATAACATGTAGATGATGGGCTCCAAAGCTGTGTGCAGACTCTCAATTGTCCAACACAGTACCATAAATCAGTGTGTGTGTGTTTTTGAATTGAATATTCAATTCCAAACAGTTCCAAATGGTCCTGCTACCTCGGAGTTGTCTTTTTCATTGTGACTCTGATAAAGATAGTGCCAAATTAACAGCACATCTTTATGACTGTTGCAGTCTTCTTTTTTCCCTTTGAAGTTTTTTGTCATTAACCTGACCAGTCAGAACTCGCCTCAGCTGCACATTAGAGAATTATTTTACCAAAAGATTTATCTGAACAAAACATTCAGTTTTATCATTTTAGAGTATAGCAAATCCAAGGTGACATCACTATTTCACTGTCACAAAACACAAAGAAAAATTCTTTCAAACCTATCATTAGGAAAAGCCCAGTAACATTAACATTACTGAGCTCTATTTATTATCCTTTCTTTGTCTCAAGACTTATTCTGATTTTTCTTCCAGCTACATTTGCAATGGAGATCAGTGTGGAATATGATAAGAGAACAGGAAAAAATCAGGTGGTGTCAACAGCAACCATCACTCCAGAAACCATTCAAAAGAGGGGGTTAAAGGTATACGATGATGGGCGCAAGTCTGTGTATGCACTGCACCCAGATGGGGCTAAAATACACAGTGGAGCAGTTGGAGAGATGACGCCCACAGAGGTAGAAGAGCTTCTGCGTCAGGCCACTGATAAGAAGGTTCCCTCTGAGGTGCAGTACCATCAGCCTGTCTACTCTGTACCCTACACGGGGAGCAGTAGACCATCAACACCCAAGACACTCACTAAAACTCCAAGGCAAACCCCAGCGCCCAGCCCCAGCCCCTTCCAGAGCCCAGTCCCACCCAGAAATGGATCTCAAACCCTAAATGAGAAAAAACAGTGCAACCAAGACCTGCAGGAACAGAAATCCCCAAGCAAAACTCCAAGCCCTAACCTCATCCATCAAGACTCCACTTCAAAAGTACAGAGAGCTGGAGAAGAAGCCAAACAGCACATTCCAAACCAGTCCAAGAGTGACAAGCCTCTAATAACCCAGTCACACATTAGCACCAAAACTCCAAGTGGATTCACCAACAGCAAGACAGACACAGGCAGTCAAAACCCAGCAGCACTTGTTTCAGTTAAATCCAGGCCTGAAGGAATGCCTGCACCCATTCAACCAGTCTACAGGGCGTTCAGTAGCTGTAGTCCTTCATTCACCAGCCATAAATCTGATGCTGACACCTTGGGATCAGATGGTTTTCACAGAGATTCGCCCTCCTGTGCAGAAATCAATGCCTCTCTGAACCTCGTCAGCACACGACCAGGGGAGCCAGAGGCAGAACCTGTCACAATGATCTTCATGGGCTATGAGAATGCTGAGGATGAGGAGGAAGACGACATCCAGGCTGAGCTGGTGATCATCGGCAACAGTGACGACGACGATGATGATGACAATTATGTTGAAAATGAAATAGACAGCGAGGAGTACCTTTCGTACCACCCACAGGGATATAAAAGCAAAGTCTTTCAGCCCAAAGTAGGCATAGCTAAGGTTACAGGCTGCAGAGACTTTATTGAAGACACCTACTCAGACTGGGAGGATATAGGGCTCCACAAGCCAACATTCATCCACAAACCTGGAAAGCACAGTCCTTGTTTGCAGGGACAGGGGGTGGATGAGCCGACAAACACAGGAGGGATCAGTATGGAGAAGATGAAACTCAGTTCGACAGGAAGATAAGAAACTGAGCTGTTGGAAAAAGAATGTAGTAATAGAATTTGGTTGGTTTATTAGGCCTTTCTTTCTTTCTTTCTTTCTTTCTCACTCATAACCTATATAATGCTCTGCTTTTTAGCCTGCCAATCCTATGCAATAGGAAGACAAATAATTCATGACTTATGCCATCAGGAGCCTTACTTTGACATGCCGATGCTTGATGCAGTGTGCAGATTGAGGGAAACATGACCGTCAGATTTTTGTTTATTAGCCTCTGTGCCATTGGGATTCATATAGCTTCATTGCCACCTCCTGAGCTATTGGTTTGTTGCTTTCTTACTGAGTTACATTTAATAATACTGTAAATTAACTCACGCTCTTATCTTTGGTTTGGTTCATTTTTCCGGTCTAGTCTTCGTCTTTAAATTAAGTTGAATTGAAACACAAGTTGTTGATGACAATACCCCATCGTGCATAAAGCCAACAGCCAAGTCTCACAACAAACTGTGCTTTAACGATTTTAGTCCATAGTGCAAAATACTTGCACAATCATTATTTTGTCTTTCTGTTTCTCATTAACTATCATATTACCTTCTCTCTGGCCCGTCATCGGTGGTGCACTGGGACATTCTGGTATAAGTGAAACAGGTATTGAAACAGATAGGATTTGCCAATCATATAAACCAATATTTTATTCACAAAAAAAGATAGAAATCATCAAATGTTGAAAGTCAGACATTTTACTATTTCATGAAAAATACCAGCTCATCTTGAACTTGATGACAGCAACACGTCTCCAAAAAGTTGGACAGGTCCATGTTTCCCACTGTGTAGCATCCCCTCTTCTTTTAACAACTGTCCATGAACATCTGGGAACTGAGGAGACCAGCTGTTGGACCTTTGGGAGAGAAATGGTGTCCCGTTCTTGTTTGATATAGGATTCCAGTTGCTCAGCAGTCCTGGGTCTTCTTTGTGGTGTTTTCCGTTAAATCTTGCACAGTTGGTGAAAGGTGTGGACTGCAGGCAGGTCAGTACAGACTCTTCTACTATGAAGCCATGCTGTAGTAATAGCTGCAGCATGTGTTTTAGCATTGTCTTGCTGAAATATGCAAGACCTTCCCTGAAACAGACATCATTTGGAGGGTATGATTGTACCTTCCACTGCTCCCTTGTATTTTCCCACAGCGGATTCATCTGCATCAGTAAGTTCACAGAGGTTTTACGCAGAGGCCCTTCCTGACACAACCGTCCATAAGGAGAGGGGCATATGTTGTTCTAAAACCTGTGTATACCTTTCAGCATTTATGACTCCTGTCAGGATCCTGGCCTCTTGTGCCCCTCCCCTCTCTCTTCACTCTCTTCCTAGCATCCTGGGATTGGGCGGAGCTCCTGGAGGCGTGACCTCCCAGCTACAGCAGTGGTCTGTGCACACCTGTAAGCAATCTACTTTGATAGTATTTAAGCACCGTTGTTCCTCTCCATCTTCACTGTATCGTTGTAGCTCCTAGTGGTAACATCAGGCTCCTTAAGCTCTCTTGAGTACTGTCCAGATGCAGGCTTTTCAAATGAACACTGATAAGCCAGGTGACCCCTCTCCTCTTTAGTCCAGAGAGCACAGCATCCATGATGTCCAAAAAGAATGTCAAATGTCCTTTGGTCTGACCACAGAACAGTTGTCCACTTTACCTCAGTTCATTTTAAATGATCTTTGGTCCAGAGAAGACAGCAGCGTTTCTGGATCATGTTCACATATGTCTTCTTCTTTGATAGAGCTTTAACCTGCATGTGTGGATGGCACGGCCAGCTGTGTTCACAGACAGTGATCTGTGGAAGTGTTCCTGAGTCCATGCAGTGATGACAGAAGCATGTCAGTTTGTGATGCAGTGCTGCCTGAGGAATCACCCCACCATTTGTAGATGTAGTTTCTTGCATATTTCTGAACCATCTTTACTTCTGAGAGTCTCTGCCTCTCTGAGGTGCTCTTTTTATACCCAATCACATTACTGGCCTGTTGTCTTTTAACTTCATTAGTGGCAATATGTTCCTCACGCCGTTTCCTTTTGGTACCACTTACATTTCCTTTTGTTGCCCTTTTCCTAACTTATTTTAAGATGTGTTGCTGCCATCAAATTAAAGGTGAGCTAGTATTTTCATGAATAAAATACTGGTTTATGAGATTTCTAAATCATTGCATTGTTTTTTTATTTATATTTTACACAGTATCCCAAGCCTTTTGGAATTGGGCTTGTACCAGGTGACTATGACTCCTCTCCTACTACATTATTTCTGGACATACTTTCATTTTCAGACACTTTTTAGTTAAGTTTAAGAAAAGCTCATAGTCTCACCCAGAGGATCTGTGCTCACAAAAATTATAACTACACTACCCCATGGACCAGTGTAGCTTTCACAGGCATACAGCCCTGTCCAGTTTGCTTTGGAAGAACCTGCTGGTGTGTATTAAGTCTAGACCTCAATCCCATCCACTGTCTTCTGCCTAAACTGGAACACTGATGACCTAACATAAGTGCTGGCCCTCGCTCATGCTTTTGCAGTGAATAGGAGTGAATCCCAACGACCAAATTAAACATCTGCTGGAAAGCCTGAAGAGGACGGCGAATGGAGACTGGAGAATCACATGTTCAAGTATGAGTGCAGTGCTCAGATGGCCACTTTGTCATATAGGATAAAAGGCATTATTTTTTTTGCCATTTAGGAACATTCAGTGAAAACTGCTTTTCTAAACTGCAGCGAGATGTGATTTTGTTTGAATTTCTGATGTAACTGTTTAACTGACTGGTTTGCCTTTACCAACTCTGCAATTAAAAAAATGTCCTCATCAGCTCAGGGTGGTGGTGCTGTTTTCTGGCAGTGGTGTCTGCTTACTAATATAAATTTCTTTAATAAACTCAGGATAAAATAAAGGCATGTACAACTAACTGCACGGACCTGCTTGCCTTTATTCTCAAAGCAAGTTTAATTAAATGAAGACAAGAAATGGCATACAAGTCTGAGAGTCACTTTAATTATGTTTGATTAAAATGGTATACGTAATAATGCTTTTAGTTCAGAACTCATTCATCTGGAAACAATGCTTGAGGATGTGTGTATGTGTGTGTATGTGTGTGTATGTGTAGCCAGGACAGCAGGTTTGCTCTGAATCCCATCTGCATGGCCACAAGGACTGGCAGCTGAGTGAAGTGCATGTTGTTGATCTGTTCTTCATGTAGAACACTTGTCTTCGGTTGCTTTCTCTCCCGTGCCACATCTCTCTGTGGCATTATGAAAAACATGGGTGGAAAAAACAGGGATGTGGTTATATAACATCAATTTCTTATGCACAGAGAAAGCCTGCGAAGTGAGAAACCATGGCCATCCATTGTCATTACTGTCACCGAAATTCAATATTCACAGTCTGTTGCTCTATTTTCACCTTGTGAATATATCGCACTGTCCTCCTAGAGATGAAACAGCACACGCCTTATTGTGTTGTTCCTCGGTAGATGAGATGTCTCATAGTCCTTATGGATTAACTGGAGTCAGTAACACACTGCGTGCGTAGCTTGCACCTCCCTCCTAGGCAGCCTTGGAAGGAAAAAGACAAGTATAGGAGAAACTCAGGTTTTCTGAAAAGAGACGTTATTGTGAATATATTTTATAAAAGCAACTTTTAAATTTCTCTTGTGCTAGGAATCAAAATCATTTGGGAAACTGCATATCCTCTCTACTGGCCGTGTTCAGATTTAAGAATGCCAGGGGACAATTTGGAATCTGAAACTTGTAACATCTAATCACCACATGAGACTAGGTTGTTCTGGTCCCACACGTGCCAGTCCCACTGACAGGCACTTCCTTTGAGTCCTTGTTTTTGTTTTCACCGCTTTAACTCCTCTTACGGTGATTGATTTGACTGACGAGGTGTTCCATCAATAATAATTCCCCAGCAATCAAGAAAAATAAAGTAGTTACAGGTCATAAATTGGTCAGATAATTTGAATTGCACAGATCTATTATATTATTTTGAATATTTTTGACTGTGACAATTTAATCCTAATAATTTCATGGTAAATTAAATGACGTCTTGCAGCTCTTTAGCCTCTCTTCATGGCCCACCACAGCCAATACTTTAGGAATCAGTGCTCTAAATTACAGAATTTTTTTTTACCATTTACTTACTATTGTAGTGAAGTGCAATTGAATGCATCACTGTTCACTTTTTGGGTTTTGTCAGGATTATTCAGTTTATTACACGGACCATTTCTCCTGCTTCAGCAACCCCAACAACTGACTTTCTACTTGCTGCCTGTGAGTGGTTATAATGTTTCTGCTGATATGTACACGTCTTTATTTAAATATTATGGAGCAGCACGTGTTGCAAACCAGCTGGTAAATAAGTATGGTGCAAAAAACTTCTACTACTCGACCTGTAAAAAATAAAATACATTATCTGAGCGTGTGTTGCAGTTAGCCTTAACTAATAACTTAGAACTCTACCTCTCGTTTGAATACGGTGGTGCCAGGGACTCCGTTTGGCTTTCATTGCATTTTGTGCAGCAAGCTACCTAATGCTTTCATGAACTGAAACCCAGGAAGCAGTGTCGTGCTGTTACTTCACCTTTTGTTTGGTGCCCTTTTTAAAAGTGACATTGACGTCCTTCTTGGACTTTCTAGCAACAGGATGTTTGCATCCAAGAACTGTTTTATGTTATTCTTGTATTGAGTGAGGAAAATAATGTAACAAACAAAAACATTTAGTTTGTGGAAAGACGAGGAAAGTCATTAAAAGTTAATCCAGCTGGTCATCTCATGGCTTGACCACAGGCTTATACTGCTGACGTTGGGGGGAACAGAGGTGATGGCTATTCTGTCAAACAGTACGCTTACTGCAGTTCAATACGTGGCTGCAGGAATGGAAATGGTATTATGTTGGCTGTAAAAAGAATATCTTCATAACAACTTTTTAAAATAATAGTTACTTTACAACTCAGTACTGTTTTTGGAGCATAAGCCGCTGTTCACAACCTGCCCAGCAGCAAACAGCACACAAAAGATGGATGTAGGGTTTGGGTCTCAAAAGTGAAGCCAACTCGGAAGTGCCTTTAACCTGTGATATTTTTTAATGTCCAGCAGGGGGAGACCCCTGTGGGTCTGAAAAGACTTCCAGTTGTATAGAAATCTATAAGAAAAGTTAGAAGAGCTAAGGGGCTAGCGCTTTTTTGATAACTTTTTTGATCTCGGTCACTAGTTTTGGGTAATATTGAATGGAAAAGTGCATCCATGTTGTAAGCTATAGAAAGGAGGACTATCTGTGATATGTGTGTCGGCTCAGGACTTGACCAATCCTGAGCCGACACACATATCGCAGCTAGCATGCGGTTTCACAGTGAGATGTAATCATCGGCTGTCACATCCAGTTTGAAAATGCCGAGGCAACACAGGGAGAAGCTCAGCCCAGGGCTTCTTTAACCAGCGGGTGGTGTCAGCGTGGCTACATCCATCTTTTAGTGTCTCAGATAGGCACAGTTACATCCAGTTCTGAGCCAGCCCTTAAACCCTCCCACTGTGAAATCACACTTGCAGCTACTGCGCCGTTCCTCAGGAGGTAGAGCGAGTTGTCTTCAGATTGGAAGGTTGGTAGTTCAGTCCCTGACTTCTCTAGTCCATATGTAGAAGCATCCTTGGGCAAGACACTGAACCCCAAACTGCTCCTGATGCATCCATCGCAGTGTGAATGTGTGCATGATAGTTAAATGTGCTGAAAGGCACAGAATAAAGCACTGTGTGAACGAGGTTTGTAGTAAAAAGTGCTTTGAGTGCTCAGTTAGAGTAGAAAAGCGCTATACAAGCACCAGTCTATCTTTTTTAAAAGGTAGGATACAACTACTGTGGCAAGTCTAAGAAACAGAAAGTGACAATTCGACTAATAAGACAAGTATTTGTTTACTGTGAGAAGCAGCAGGAAAAAAATAAGATCATGGACATGCAAAATCATCTTGTAACTAAAACCCAAGACTTTAATTAATAAGTGGATCTTTAAAAGATAATCAGTCGGGTCTTGAAGTTCTTCTCTTTCCTACCAGAGAGAAATAAGCAGGTGGTTCAAATCAGTGCCGCTGAGGGAGAGAATGTGTGCAAAAGCACTAGATGAGCTCCTCTCAGCTTGAATGTGTGTTCATCACAGAAAGCTCAAGTATTGGCTGCCTCCAGTGCGCCCCCCCCTTCCAACAACCATCCAATCAGAGGCGAATGCAGCCAGGCAGAGATGCCAGTATGAAGCTGCACTCAGAAACAGAGCTGAGCCCTCTGCGTTAGCCTGCCACACTGTCTCAGGTAGGTCCATTCAGACAAACACACACACATTCAAAAGTTACACAGATTTTCCTTTGTCAGAGTATGGATCCACACTGCATTATCTGCTTCAGCTGCTAAAATGGAAGTCACGTCATGTGTTTGGTATTGATGTGCATGTAGGGATGCTGCAAGCCTCACAGCAGAGTGGAGTTACTGGGTTGATAATATGCAGTGTATCGACTAGCTGCACCAATCTGTGTGTGTGTGTGTGTGTGTGTGTGTGTGTTTAGAGAGTATGATTAAGCTGTGAGGTTAAACTGTCCTTGTACAGAGTGGAAAATGCTCACGTTCTTTCTTGACAGAAATAATATTTTCAGTTTGAATTGATCAAACAAATACTTCTACAGTGCCAGATCCTCAGAATCCAAACACTCGATCTCATCTCAGTATTGTTATTTAGCCATGCAGACGGCGTTATGGGAGATATACTCACTCCCTCAGTACTCAAGTATTCCATAGGTTTGTTCAGTCACTAAGTTCTCATTTCAGCAAACGAGAAGGGCAGACAGTCGTTCCTGAAGAGCAGAATTTTTACATATTATGACATTGTGTTATAAAGTGTTACTGCTTCATGGCGAGCATCTAAATCTCATGGATATGTTTTCATTTGTTTTAAAATGTGCCAACTTGCAGGTCACTCATTTTTTCAAACATTAGGCTACTCTAACAGGAGCTAATCTGGGATTTTGGGGGCTGTTGTCAGCAGCTACACTGGCTGTATGGACGCAGCAGAACAGTGTATTTGGAACTGAATCAAACTGAAACACTATGCATGTCTTCATGCCAGTGAATGTCATCCAATGTCACTGAGCTGGTTTTAATAGTGTTGTTTAAAAAAAAGGGAGCTGTATGGCATGTGGGAAACTGTAAAAGGCTGCTGATACAGTCAGTACTTAGTGAAAAATAAGTCCTTATTGATAGTGTTGCATTTTAGCTTGCAGCTCTGTTGCACAGAGCGCCGCAATGATTTCACGTGAATTGTTGGTTTAAAGAGCTGCGAATTTCAAAGCTTTCAAAGCCAGAAGAAGAAAACGTGTGTCAGAGCTTGTGTGTGGCTGCGAAAAAGACTCACACTCGCACGTGCACACACTCAAAGCATCTGCACGCCTTTGACAGTTCTTTACACCCCGAGGTGAACTTTCACCGACGTCTGCGACATCTGACACACAAATGAATGCTGTGAAACGCAGCCCTGCGTTACACCTTCAAAGAACAGCACGCTGACTTACACACTGACACACACTTCATGGTGCTGTTACTGCCCAGTCTTTAGCCTTTACCCTTATCATGCGGGAGCTGCACAGTGCAACTGTAAACTTCTGTACACACACACACACACACACTGACAACGGTGCTTCTGCTGGAGACATTTGCCCAATCATCCTCCAGCGACAGTTTGGCAGCGTACGTCTGCTCAGGCACAGTCAGGTCATCATGTGCATTTCAGTGTAGTGACAGTGTGAACACTCTGGTGTATGTGTAGGTGTGGCTGTATGGGTGTGTGAGTGGATTTAAAATGGAAAAATCATTTTCTTTTTCTCTTCCTGAAGATGCGGGGAGTCCTGAAAGCCCTTGCTGTTTCAGTTAGGACAGACAGGGGGAAACACAAGAAACCCGAAAGTGGTTTAATCATCATCTAAAGCAAGCACGCTCAGTGATTCATTGTTTTTCATCATGGAAAACCCTTTGTGTACACCCCTGTGTTCCCTCAGCTAAATCTTGAAGGAACAAATTCAGAGCAGAAAGTAGGGCAGTTCTTAGGCTGGATGGAGACAGGAATGGTCTATGCGTTCGACAGCATTCTGCAGGTGTCTCTGTCCCCACACAGTTGACTTGACAATTTTCTGAATACTTATTGTTCTATTATTTGTGGTTTGTCCTCTCTCTGTGTTCATCTTTTCTTTCTGCGTTTTTCCCTTACCCCAAACGGTCGAGGCAGATGGCCACCTTCCCTGAGTCTGCGTCTGGGCTTCTTTAAAAAGAAGTCCTCCCCCCCAGCGCTTGCTCAAAGACAGACTTTATAGTTCTCTCTATAATATTGTAAGGTGTATACCTTACAGTAGAACGTGCCCTGAGATAACAGTTGTTGTGAATGGAAGGTTTGCAAATAAAGTAAAAACTAATAGATTAATGAAAAGGGCTGAACACGACCAATAAAAGACGTCAAGGTCCTTTTTTGTGCTGGATTTAAATCAGTCACTTCTAATTTCAGCTATCACAACATGTTAGCCCTTGAATTTGGAGGATAAAGTCCACGTGACAGTGCTGGCATGTGTCCAACCTCACAGTTTCAACGTGACATTTTCTGAAGAGCAAAATGTTTCAGCAGCTCCTCGCCAAGCGTGGAAATTGATGGTTTCTGGAGAAGTGGGCATTCAGTCGAGGTGATGATTCCCAAAGCTCCTTTTTCCTTTTCATGGTTTTAGAGACACACTCGTACAAAAATGGGATTTAACAGCATTCCATTTTACTGAATGGGAAACCAGTTATACTCTAATCAAATCTAAACAGCTTATGAAAACATGCTGGAAATGGAAAGAAAGTCTGAAGGTTTGAAAAAATAATGGGTTAAAATACTATGTTCACAATGAAATTTAATCAAACTTAATTTGTTTATATCAAAGAACATATTTCACTGAGGACCACACCCCTCAGAATCACAGTATCACCTCAAACAAGCAGCAACTGAAGGCGGCTGCAGTAAAGGCCTGGCAGAGCATCATAAAGGAGGAAACGCAGCACTGGGGGATGTCCATGGGTTGTAGAGTTCACTGGCTGCAAAGGATTTTCATCCAAGTATTAAAAAAACCTTTCATTTTAAAGGATGTGACTTCGTCCAGTTACTTTTGAGCCTCTGAAAATGAGGACCTGGATATAAAAATGGCTGTAATTCCTAACCAGTTCATACAGTTTTTTGTTAACCCCTTTATTTAAAGCTGAAAGTCTGCACTTCCCTCACATCTTCATTGCTTGATTTAAAATCCACTGTGTTCAAATACTTCTGGACCTAACTGTAATATTCTGTCTCTTTTGTGGCTGATTAGTATCAACAGTAAACCTTATTCTCTTTAAACATGATCAGAACACACTGAACTGCACCGTTCACCTGGGTATTAATCAGCTGTCTCCCCCAACACCATCTGCCTGAGTTTCTGTGACTTTTCTGTCACATTTTGTTTCATTGTGCGTGTCGTCTTATAGAGTGTTTGTGTGTGAGAGGATGAATGGAAGAGATCTTTTAAATGTGAGGACAATTCAGTTTGCATCTCACCTGCGTAGCTGTTTCTTTCCATGACTGCAGTCTTTGTCAACACGCAGAAAATAAAAACTAGCATCAGCTGCTCCCCTGTATTCTCCACAGCAGATCAATCTGCATTGGTAATTTGGCAGATGTTTTACACCAGATGCCCTTCCTGATACAACCCTCCATGGTGAGAGGGGGCTTGTGTCCCCACCTAGGATTGAACCAGGAACCTTTTGCTTATAAGGTAAATGCACAAACCAATAAGCTACCAGGGACAACAAAAACAAAAACTAATAAGAATCAAAAATCAGACAATGCTGGATTCTCTGGGCCAGGGGTCTTGAACCCACAGCTCCAGAGCCAGATGAGAGCCCATCTCCAGACCAGAGTATTACAGATGAGTGGCTCTCTATGACTTTGGCAGAAAACAAGATGAAAATGAAAACTATCCTCTTAATTCTGCTGGTCTTCAGTAGCAGTGCTCAGCATGAATGTACAGAGTACAGAGTAGTCCTGAGTGCCCCGAGCCACGTAGTCTAAAACCAAAAATATAAGTCAAGGAGTAGAATTTCAACATTTTTGGACACATTTTTTTTGCTGTCACAGCTTACACTGCTGTCTTACTGATGGGCTCGATCAGCTGCTGAACTGTAGACCAAATAAAATGGAAACTTTCCAATTTTTTGCTCACTTTGACTATATTTAAAGCTATTTGGCTGTTAATATTCTATTTATATATTATCAAAGTAAGCTACTTTTAATTTGATTCATTTGCACAAACACAGGAAGGACTCCTTCTTCTTCTTCTTCTTCTTCTTCTTGTAAATTTTATTGGCGGTTGGCAAACAGAGTGCATTACCGCCACCAACTGGTATCCCGTCCACCCGTATCATTCACAGGGCCCGCGGCCCCGGCTTC
>VUQH01090956.1:23718-44840 GCA_015106775.1 Etroplus canarensis
CCAAGGCCGTGGGCCCTTTCAAACCAAAAATTGCACCGAAGCCTGAACGCGGAGTTCAGGTGGTGCTAGTATCATTTCCCCGCGCTCCTTATAAGGAAGGACTCAAAGAGGAATGTAGAGCTTTATAGCAACTCTGTTTCAAAGTTGACTTTAATGTGTTAATAGATATATTTTTTCTCCACTTCACAATTGTTCTGTTTTTTTGGGAAACAAAAATAAGTGAATTTAAAAAAACATGGTTAGTTGTAATCAAAATACTAAGTTAAAGAGCTGAATAATCATTAACAGCCCTCTATAGAATAGTCACATGGGGTAAAGATTTTAATTACGTCTGTCAATAGCGTCCAGGTGAGGACAAAACGTCGTGACAGGAAGAGTATGGAGGGTAAAATGTGCGCAAATTACTGATGTGGATTCATCAGCTGTGGCAACTGCTTGGGAAAATAAAAGGGAGTGGTCAAAGGTGCTTTACTTACTATCGGTAATGCTGATAGGTTCATTTATACTTAATACGCTGACATGTTCATTAAGATAAGATCTCATTTATTTATTCTAAAGTTGGGAGATTTGTTGCTTGGTGGGTTGCAGGTTGCACCGATGTGCAAAAATGAGGCTTTGTGATTGGAACGTGAAACAAAGCCCAGGTGTCTTTAAAGTACAACCCCATCTTCAAAAAGGTTGGAATGCTGCATAAAATCTAAACAAATACACAATGACTGGAGCTATAAGGATTTAGAAGAAACCTGCTGCAGGAAGTTTAGTGTTTCCATGTATTATTAAATAGGCTACTCACTTCTGCTGTTCCTTTTTCAGGCACATACTGAAGTAATATCTGCAGTTTCAGTAAATCAATCCTGTGTGTCCTTATCACTTAAACACTTAGTATAATGTACAACCCCAGTTTCATGAAGGTTTGGATGCTTCATATAAAAACACAATGCAATGGTTTATAGATCCCACACGCCAATGTTTTATTCACAAAAGAACATAAAAACAAATCTGAAGTTGAAAGTGAAACATTTTATAATTTCATTAAAATTCTCACTCATCTTGAATTTTATGGCAGCAACGCATCTCCGAAAGGTTGGACCTTTAGGAGAGGAATGTTGTCCCATTCTTGTCTGATGTACAGTTGCACAGCAGTCTTGCATCTTCTTTGTAATATTTTGTGTTTATGATGCACCAAATGTCTTCAGATGGTGAGAGGTCTGGACTGCAGGTAGGTCAGTCCAGCACATGGACTCTTCTACTGTGAAGCGATGCTGTTAGAATACCTGCAGCTTGCAGTTTAGCATTGTCTTGCTGAAATATGGAAGACCTTCCCTGAAACAGACACATCATTTGGAGCGGAGCATATGTTGCTGTATAGACCTTCCAGCATTGATGGAGCCTTTCCAGATGTGCAGGTTCCCAGTACCATAGGCACTAATGCACCCCCACACCATCAGAGCTTTTGAACTGAGTGCTGATAACACTTTATTAACTGTATAAGTGTGTGTAAGATCTCTCCTCTCTCTGTGTCTCCAGATTCTCAGAATCTTGTGATGATATTTTGTACTGTATATGATGAAATATTCAAAGTTTTTGCTATTTTATTTTGAGGAATAATATTCTGAAAATGCTTGACAATTTATAGATGCAGTTTCTTGAAGATTGCTGCATCTCTGTCCATCTTTACTTCTGAGAGACTCCGCCTCTCTAAGGTGCTCTTTTTATACCCAGTCACATTACTTGCCACATGTTCATCCAGCTGTTTCTTTTTAGTACCACTTACTTTTCCAGCCTTTTGTTGCCCCTGTCTCAACATTTTTTTGAGATGTGTTGCTGCCATCAAATTCAAGATGAGCTAGTATTTTTCATGACATAATACAATGTCTCACTTTCAACATTTGATATGTTTTCTATGTTCTTTTGGAAAATATAATTTGCTTATCATTGCATTGTGTTTATTAAATTTTACACATTATCTCAACTGTTTCAGAATTAATGTTGTGTCTTAAGATATCTGATATATAGTATACAGTATTGTTAAACTTTGGAGTAAGTATGTTCTGTACTGCACTCTCTTACATATAGAGTTTATATATTTTTATCTTCATATTTTCAGTCTTTCATATTTGTATGTAATGGAGCGTCTCTAATGTAGGCAGCAAGAGCAGAGCTGAGTGAGCGTCAAGTCATTAAGTGGAGATTCCATCTTAACAGATTTACAAACAGTGAGTTTGGATGCTTACTGTATAGATGGGACACACTTTTGACTGGGATTGACACACCACTTGTGTGTGTATCATTAGGAAACTGCCTTGAGGGGCCTCATCTCCACTCTTAGGCTCATCTTATTGACAGTTCTGCCAATACTTGCGTGTGTGTGTGTGTGTGTGTGTGTGTGTGTGTCTCAGTTTAACACACGAGTTATCAGAGTTTCGGTTACCACTCCAACACTGTGTCTTCACATGGAAGGTGGCAGTGTTTGTGTTGCCGGCCTGTGTTGTTTAGAAGCTGGTTTTTGGGATATGATTTCTGTGTGGATGATTCACTGCGTGCTAAAGGTAGGCGTGTCTTAGTTTTATGGTATGCTGAGCAGCAGTTAGGGCTGAGGGATATGGCTTAAAAATATAATGTCGCTAAATGTTTATGTATGCAATAATTGGTTAGGAAAACTTCAATATTTCCATAAAATATTATCAAATGTATTAATATTTTTGATATTCTAGATAGTTGTATCAGGAACAAGTTAGGCTGGGAGGAATATGCAGGTCAAAAAGCACAACAGCTGTTTATAACAGCAAGCAAATGTAAATGATGTCAAAGCTTTATCATCTTTCTGTTATGGGCATCTGCCATTTACCATAGAACTGTTGGACCTGTGTATGAATGTAGTCCACATATTCAGCAGCCTGTGGCTGGGATGACTTTTCTCCTCATGCTAGAAGTGAGAAATAAACTCCCCTCTGTGACTCATTCACTGTTTGCATAGACATGAAGAGCAGCAACCTTCACCTTTTCATGTTTTGCACCACACAGTTAGTGTCACAGTGAGTGGACAGCGTGACATTAATGTGATGATAAAAGTCATTTTCCAGCAGTCCATTGACTAGAACATCTGTCATTCCATGTCTGTCTTTCATCAGCATGTCATCATCTTCTGCTGTTGGACTCAGGGCAGACTGAAGATACTTGGTACAAAAGCAGAGTGCATCAGTGTCAAATGCATCATAGCTGTAAACTAAGGCTGATGTGGAATGGCAGATGCTAAACCCACTGGAAAATGCTGCTTATCACCACTACCTGTAGCACCAACTCCCACAGCTGTGAAGTAAAGACACAATAAAGACAGGAGCAAACAAGGGTAAACTCAAGAAGCTTTCACTGCTGGAGACAGTTCTTACAGCCAAGGACCTCAGTAAGCGAAGATGAGCTGGGAACATCTCGTCTAGACTGGAAAGCTCAAAGCTTTTAATACTAACGTCTGCCACGTGTTAAATGTCTAACATTACTGACAGTGACAAGTTTCTGGCTTCACCTCTGAGCAAACACAGCTAGTGAGAGAGAAAGACACAGAGGGGCAGCATGAGGAGAAAGGTTATACCAGCCAGAGAGTGCTGAATCAGGGTTAACTGCATTCACAAACAGGAATGGCTGTTTAAACCACTGTTTAATGTTAAATTAATTACAGACTGTTGAAACAGGTAAAATGGCTTTTCCCATTATTACAGCTATTCTGCTAAAAACAGCAGCACAGTGGCCCAGTGGTTAGCATTGTTACCTCACAGCAAAAGGGTCCTGGGTTCAAACCCAGGCAGGGCCTTTTTTTTTGTGTGGAGCTTGCAGGTTTTCTCTGGGAGCTCCAGCTTCTCCTGCCATTAAGAAACATGCTAGGCTGTCAGCCCAGGACACTCTCACAAAAGAGATTCTTTATCTCAAGATGGCTCAATAAACTTTAATAATAATAAAATAACATTTTAATACATTTTTATGTATAATTAATGGAAACAGCAGGCTGAAAAGAGATGTTTGCATAACAGTAGCATTATATTAGAGTGTATAGCTTTTGTCTATTTAAAAAACCCTGTTTTTTAGGTTCAGCTGGGATCACCTTTTTGTAATAACGCACTCGCTGTATCTGATCAGCATTTCATTGCTATCTATTAAACAATCTATAAATCAGTTTCTTAACACTTGGAGCTGGAGTCTGTCCAGCTGTCAAAGAGTGAGAGCTGGGTTACACCTGAACAGAGGCCGACACAGAGGCAGGGAACTGTTCCTGTCACGTTCATACTACCTATGGATGATTTAAATTTCCAGGTAACGTCGCAGGTCCATCTTTTAAACCATTCATGAACAGACAGACTCCACAGGTAGACGCCACCTGAACAGGGAGTTTGAAACCAGAACCAAACCGGGCGAACAGCTGCACCATCCCAAATACTGCATTTAATTATTTCTTACTACAGCGGCAGCTACACTAACACACTGTCAGCTAGCGGTGAAATTTTCAATACAATGTTCAAAATTCCGATTATAAATCAAAAGCTCCTTCAGCTGCTCCAGCATATTCCCCGCAGCAGATGACTCTGCTTTGGCAGTTTGGCAGAAATTTTACAACCAAATGTTCTTCCTGATGCACCCCCTCACCCCCACCCCCCCACCCCCCCACCCCCACCCCATGGTGGGAGGGGCTCCTGCATCCCCACCAGTGGTCAAACAAGGGACCTTTCACTTGCAAGGTGAATGTGCAGGTAGTTCCTTTACAAACAGAAAGCTGTAGAGGAAATTTGGGGGTTTGGAGTACTGTTAGGTTAGACTCAAGGAATCAGTTCAGTACTTGCCCAAGACAGCTTTGATGCTAACTTGCAGAAAGCTTTAAGAATACCAATTCATCTTTATTTCATAAGTGCAAAATTAGCCTGGAGAGATGAAGCTGCACAGAAACAGTCTACAAACACATGAAACACATCGACCAAACCAAAAAGCTCGGTCAGTGGGACTGAATTAAAATCGCACATGGACATTACCTCAGGTGGTCCACCCTGTCAACATTTTTTCTAGTGAATCAACATAAAAGGAGACTAACTCTCCTTTTCCTTATTCTTTGCCTCGGTCATTCTGCAGCAGTTGATGGATGTCCACATTAAACATGAACAACTTTTCAAATAATAAGGTCAGTGTGTGTGCAAGTAATCCCTGTGAGCCCAAAGCTCAGCACCCGGACTGCTCAACAAGCTTCAGTTTCCTTCTACCTCTGGATCACTGTAATGTCACAGAGAGGACATGTCATCTCAGTCATCTCAGTCAGGTGGAAGCTCCACCCATCTGCTCTTGACACATTGTGTTTGTGAGGGGCCGCGAAATTAAAAGAAATTGGGCTTAAAGGGAGGGCGGCCTTAAAAGGCGAGATGAGGTTGTTTCAGACGGAGGATGAACTGAGAGGCTGCACCAAGCCCCATTATAGGATACACTCTGAACCATGACAAAGCTACTTTAGTAGGGTCCAGCAATAAAAAGTTGCAGCAGGCATTTGGCATAAAAGATCCATTTCAAAGTCAAACTCGGTTATGACTCAACACTGCAATGATGGATATTCATTTGAAGAGATTTCAAAGCTGTATATGCAGCACTGTAAGTAGCTATAGAGATTTAGAAAAAATCTGCTGCAGGAAGTTTTGAGTTTTCAGATATTATTAATTAGGCTACTCAATTCTGCTGTTCTTGTTTCAGGCATATACTTATAATATATGCCTATAAGTAACATCTGCAGTTTCAGTAAATGAATCCTGTGTCTGCCCTCTCTCAAACACACATGCACATCCCTAGTTCTGCAAAGGTTTGGCTGCTGCATAAAATATGAATTAAAAACACAGTGCAATGCTTTATAGATCTCAGAAAACAATATTTGATTCACGAAGGAATATAAAAAAGATTTCATGAAAAATTCTTGCTCATCTTGAATTTGATGGCAGCAACACATCTCAAAAAACGGTGAGACAGGAGCAACAAAAGGCTGGAAAAATAAGTGGTACTAAAAAGAAACAGCTGGAGGAACATGTGGCAGCTAATGAAGTTCATGGAAACAGGCCAGTAATGTGATTGGGCATAAAAAGAGCACCTTAGAGAGGCAGAGTCTCTCAGAGATAAAGATGGGCAGAGGTTCCAGAACCTGCAAGAAAGTGCATCTACAAAATGTGGAGAAACTTCAGAATAATGTTCCTCAATGTAAAATAGGAGACATCTGCTGGTGATGTTCAGGCCCTCAGGCAGCACTGCATTACAAACAGACATGATTCTATCATTAAATCACTGCATGGACACAGGAACACTTCCATAAATCACAGTCTGTGGACACAGCTGGCCGTGCCATCTACACATGCAGGTTAAAGCTCTATCATGCAAAGAAGAAGACATATGTGAACATGATTCAGAAGCACTGCTGTCTTCTCTGGACCAAAGCTCATTTAAAATGGACTGAGACAAAGTGGACAACTGTTCTGTGGTCAGACCAATGACATTTGTAATTCTTTTTTGGGAATCATGGACGCTGTGTCCTCTGGACTAAAGAGGAGAGAGACCTTCTGGCTTGTTCAAAAGCCTGCCTCTCTGATGGTATGGGGTGTGTTAGTGCCTATGTTTCTGGCAACCTGCACATCTGGAGAGGCTCCATCAATGCTGAAAGATATATACAGATTATAGAGCAACATATGCTCCTCTCCAAATGATGTCTGTTTCAGTGAAGGACCTGCATTTTGTAGCTAGTACATGCGTGCATAAATAAGATAAGATAAGATCAGGTAATATGTAACTAATTTAAATGTACATTAATAAATAAATCATTCATGTTAAATTAACCACGTTGCCTCTAAAATCTCTAATGTAATGAGTGGGTAACTTCAGTAGGAAATGTTTATTGCTTCTAACTATTATTTCCCATGACATTTAAGAGCAGCACTGCTTCCCATCACATTTAAAAGTCTGCTGATGGGTTGGTGAGGGGGAGGCGGAGGTGGAGGAGGTGACAGCTGAGCATTGCATTAAGTGCCAGGCCTTTCAATGGTTACCATGGCACTCAGTCTGTCGCATGCACGTGTCCTGTAGGAGTGTGTGTGTGTGTGTGTGTGCGCGCGTGTGTGTCTGTGTTAGTGAAACCTTCTACTGGCAAACTGGTGACTGTGACTGCCCAACTGAAGATGAAAAGAGACAGAAACCAATTCGTTTCATGATCTCTGGGACCAGTCAGCGATGTTAATGATGAAATCTCACAAACAAGCACCTCCTCACAGCAGCTGGTATTCATCATGCTGTTCTTGTACTATCTATTTGTTTACGACGGGGCGTTAGGGCTGAAGCAAAAGGACCTGTTAAGTCCCAAAAACAGTGGGCGATGCTGTCAGTCATTTCTTCATTCAGTGCTACTGTAACATGTTACAATCTGAAAATTAGAATTTAGAAACCTCTTTATGGCCACTGCACTAAAATACAACATCAGAGGGACCTGGTGGGCACTTTCACCTCAAAACACCCAGCAGGTTTCAGGCACACCAATTAGGGGTCGGGATAGGCTGCAGTTTAGCCACACGCTAAACAAGCTTCAAAACCCTGAAGATCTTACCTTTAAATCAAGTCGGTTTCCTTTATATAAACTTTATATAGATGAAAACTTTATATAAAAAGGGTTCAAAAAGATGTGAACCTAACTCTAAATCCACCCTTAAAGGTAGAACCTACAGCATTCATACACATACATACAAAGCACAGTAACCCTGCATTACTACCATCTGTAACTAAAAAGCACCAAACAGATGTGAAAAGTGCCATAGTGAGTGACAGGCTTATACACACTAAAAATTATATTGCACACAGGAAATTGTAATCAATGCACAGTGGAAAACTGCATAATAATGATATTAGTGCAAACTGTGAACGTCTGATTTTCATTTTGCGTGTCTGAATTACAGCTTTGGGAAAGAAACTGTTCCCAGCAGGTCTGGCAGGTGTTGGCCAGGGTGTGAACAGTCTTTTAGAATGGTTTGGACTCTGGAATGGTGTGGCGGGTGTTGGCGACGTCTTCCAGGCAAGGGAGAGGACAGCTGATGATTTTTTGTGCCGTTTGTGACCTAACCTCTCTTTTTGAAGAGTCATTTTTTTTGTCAGCTGCCAGACAGATGGCAGAAAGAAAGACTCATTCTGTTTTTTCATTTTGATTTGATATTTTTGGTGTGTACATTTATAACCACCGATCACACTGACTCTAGGATTATGTTTGGGGACGTAAATTGAATTTGTGTTATTCTAAATGCTGCACACTGTGAAACAAGCTGCTGAGTGTTTGTGTGTTTTTTCAACTCAAACATTCCTGCTGCGTAGCAGCCAAATCAGACTGTGCAGTAGGCAGTACATTCTGTACTCTTTCATGCTGCTAGTTAACCTACATACTAATATGAACTTTGATTTTGTTTCACTGCATCTGAAACACTGACGCCAGTGTCTGGTTATACTTGGCCACATTACGCAGGAGTGAGCTTGATTTTAGGAATGTGCCTACTGTAACTGTTCCAAACAGAGATGTGGAGAAAGAGGAAGGCGAAAGGATTAGATACGTGGTGGTGAGGGGACAGGCGCTTGCAGGATTTGATTTTTGCAGTCAGCGCCGGTTGGTATCCTGTTAAGTACTCCGAGCTTTGGAGTGAAAAGATCCCACAGGCCCCGGCAAGCTGCTGGCCCAAAGCTTGGCAGCGAGAGCACATGACCTCAGCTGCAGAGAGATGCAGATTCAACCAGGCTTTCCACAAAGGGGAGAGTAGCACACACACGCATTGCCAGTGGTCACTGTGTTTGTGTTGATCAAAGACTCGTGTTCAAACAGGCACAGTCCCTCTGACAGTTATCTGTGTCACAGAACACCAGTCGAACAGTTTGCAGAACGTATAGAGTTTATAATGGTGTCGCAGCATGTATTTAAAACTGAACTGAATTTGTCTCCGGAATTTTGCACCACTGTTTCTGCGGTTTGTTTTTCTCCAGGGCTGCCAATACATATGAATTCTTAATGTATAAGTAAAATGTACACTGGAACTATGTCTTCTATATGACATATAGACTCCATCCGACACTGCTCAAGTCCTGTGCTGCACTTCGTGTGTTAGAGTGCAGCCTGTTGAAGTTAACCTACATGATTGTCTGGGATTTACCAAAGATTATGTTGCAATCAGTGTGACCTTTTTAAATGAGGATACTTGTCTGTGCCCTTTGTGGTACTCGTGAGTGATTGCTTTCAAAATTCCACTAAAAACTTTTGTTTCTTGACTTTTTTGAACATATTATGAATAATCATTGCATTGCAGTGACGTGGAAGTTTTGCTGGTTAGGACAGAATATAAAAAAGAAATCATTCAGTCTGTGCATACAGTGGGGGCCAAATGTCTGACAGCACTATTTGATACTAATTATTTTATTACAAACACTAATAAAGAAAAACTTGTGTGGATAGTCGATCAGAAAAATAAGATTTTCCAAATCTTTGCGTATTGATTTAATAACAGAAGTACATACAGTCATGTGAAAAAATGTTTTGACAAGACTGTAAGCAGTCAGTATGAATCATGCTTTGCAAAGAAACCGACAGAGAGCACAAAAATGAAGAATGGAGTGCTTCCTTTTTTCTTGGTCAGGGCAGAGTCACTTAAGTGCAGGTGCCTGCAAAAGTGTTTAAGAGGTCAATGCGCTGTTCCCATAGAAACCATTAGTCTGACCATGTCTGTAGCTGAGAAAAAGCAGAATGTGACTCCTGACACAACTAAATCCCAAAGGCCTGCCTCTGTTATTATGCCGCTTACTCAGCAATAGTCTGCTGACAACTCGAGGCACATTGATAGCAGTTGAAAAACGGCTGCAAGTGGATTTTTCTCAGATCAAGCCTCTGATGAGTGACTCATATCCACCAGTGACATCTGAATGCTGCTTCAGTGTGAGGATACTGAACTGAATACTTCCAGGTTTACATAAAAAAAGAAAGGAAAGATTGTCATGGTGGTCTCAGACTTTTGTATCCAACTACACATAAAGCAAATTCATGTTTTGACAAATTCTTCATACATGTTAACTGCAATAGAAAAGCCTGTAATTAAAGACATCCAAAATTTGAATGTGTGAACATGGAGCATTAAGCAGGAGCTTAATGCTCCATGTTCACAGGAGCAAAGCATGGCAAATTACATATTATCCCAATTCCAAAAAGGTTGGGATGCTGTGTGATCTATAAATAAAAATGCAATGCAATGATATACAACTCTCATAAAACAATATTTTATTCTCAAAAAAGTTTTCAACATAAAATTGCTAAGACTTTGAATCTTCCATCATCTACAGTACATAATATCATCAAACGATTAAGAGAATCTGGAGACATCTCTGTGACCAAGGGACACGGCTGAAAACAATCCTGGATGCCGGTGGTGTTCAGGCCCTCAGGCAGCACTGCATTACAAACAGACATGATTCTGTCATGAAATCACTGCATGGACTCAGGAACATTTCCACACATCATCATCTGTGAACACAGCTGGATGTGCCATCCACACATGCAGGTTAAAGCTCTATCATGCAAAGAAAATACAGCTTAGCTGGGGACTCCGCTACAGTCTGGATGGGAGCATCACCTACACACTTGAAATGGCTGGACGCTATTCAAAGGAGGGCCCTCAGGATCGTAAACCTTCCTCAAGGTGCCTTGAACAACAACCAAATCCACCTACTGGAACAAAGGAGGAACGTTGGAGCTCTGACCCTACTCCACCGTATATACCACCAAGACGCACCAACACTGCTAAACAGCCTACTTCCAGAAAAATACAAAGCACACAGAGATACAAGGCACCCCAAATCTCTGCATACAGCTGCTCTACAGCCAATCAGATCAAAAGCAAGCAGCTACAGTAGGACATTCCTGCCATCCACAGTGGAACTATGGAATAGCTTGCCACAGGAAATAGTAGACATCAAAGATAGGCAGAGGTTCACAAGTGAAGTAAACCCCCACCGCTGTCACTCATTTCAGAAAGTGACCTATGTATTATATAGATTCAATACACACAGAGTGAAATATTTCAAACCTTTATTTCTTGAAATTTTGATGATTATGGCTTACAGGTCATTACTAAAGAAGCTGGCTGTTCAGAGTGCTGTATCCAAGCATATTCATAGAAAGTTGACTGGAAGGAAAAAGTGTGGTAGGAAAAGGTGCACCAGCAAATGGTATAATCTCAGCTTTGAGAGGATTGCCAGGCAAAATCCATTCAAGAATTTGGGGGAGCTTTACACCGAGTGGACTGAGGCTGGAGTCAGCGCATCAAGAGCCACTACACACAGATGGAATCCTAGATATGGGCTACAAATGTTGCATTCTTCGTGTCAAACCACTCCTTAACCAGAGACAGTGTCAGACGCGTCTTACCTGGGCTGTGGAGAAAAAGAATTGGACTGTTGCTCAGTGGTCTAAAGTCCTCTTTTCAGATGAAAGTAAATTTTGCATTTCATTTGGAAATCAAGGTCCCAGAGTCTGGATGAAGAGAGGCACACGTTGTTTGAAGTCCAGTGTGAAGTTTCCACAGTCAGTGATGATTTGGGCTGCCAAGTCATCTGCTGGTGTTGGTCCACTGTGTTTTCTGAAGCCCACAGTCAATGCAGCCATCTACCAGGTCATTTTAGAGCACTTCATGTTTCCTTCTTCTGACAAGCTTTATGGAGATGCTGATTTCATTTTCCAGCAGGACTTGGCACCTGCCCACACTGCCAAAGGTTCCAAAAGCTGGTTCAGTGACCATGGTGTTATTGTGCTTAATTAGCCAGCAAACTCACCTGACCTGAACTCCATAGAGAATCTATGGGGTATTGTCAAGAGGAAGATGAGAGACACCACATCCAACAATGCAGATGACCTGAAGGCCACAATCAAGCAACCTGGGCTTCTATTACACCTGAGCAGTGCTACAGGCTGATTGCTTCCATGCCATACCACATTGATGCAGTAATTCATGCAAAAGGAGGCCCAACCAAGTTTTGAGTGCATAGAAATGAACATTTTTTTCAGAAGCCTGACATTTCCGTTTAAAATATACTTTTTTTTAATTGATCTTATGTAATATTCTAATTTTCTGAGATATTGAATTTTGGGTTTTCATTATCTGAAAGCCATAATCATCAAAATTTCAGGAAATAAAGGCTTGAAATATTTCACTCTATGTGTAATAAATCTATATAATATATGGGCTTCACTTTCTGAAATGAGTGACAAAAAATATTGAACTTTTTCATGATATTCTAATTTTTTTACATGTATCTGTATAACCACCTGTCCATTGCCATTTACTTATATATAACATTAACTGGCAGTATGCATACACTGAATGAATGTAGCAAACTATAAATAGAAGAAAATAGATGAATGGATAATGTGGCTTATCGTCTCTGCTGTTTATGTATTCATAAATAACTCCTCATGTTAGCACCCATCAGTGAAGCCTAGGATGCAACAGTTTTGAGGGAATGATAATAAAAATGAAATATCTTAATTTTAGTGTGATTTCAATCATTTTTATGCCTTATCATATCAAGACTTACTCTTTCCACTGTGGGTATGCTTGTGTTTACACAGTTTCAGTGCTGTTCTTTTCTTTTGTTGCTTCTGACAATGATGTTAGCACTGTACCTCTGTATCTTGGCTAGCTACCTTTTGCACACTATTTCACACATTAAGCAGCTTTAACTTTAGCTTTAAGCTTAAAGATTTTTCATCAAAAAACCACTTCACACCTCTTACCATCTTACGCACACTTAAAAATTATTTATTTTCAGCTCATTTTGACTGCTCTCCTTGGCAATGAGCCTTCACAGGAAAATATATATAGTTATATTTAATGACTGATGCTAAAACCATTGTATTCCATTTCCCCCTTTTCCTGGTTTTATTTTTGTAGGATCTATGAAACCACTAATTGAAGCTGAATATTCAGAGCTATTTTAAATCACCTTTACAGATGGACATTATAACATGCACGAAATGGCTGCAATGTCACTGAAGTCATTATCATGTGAGCTGCTGCTCCACTGAAGCTGAAAACCCTTCACTTTGATAAGAGGATTTTAATGAGAATCCTCTGAAGACAGGGCTAGAATTTGCCAGTTTTCATTTAATGATGGTGCGAGTGTTTCTTTGACTGATAGTAGGGACCATTTCACAATGCGCCCATTTCTCCTCTCCAATTTATAATCTCTAAACTAATATTGAAATTTCTCCTGATCCTCAGAAACCACAGGATGAAAATTATATGTGTGTGGCAAGAGTAGTCAGGAAGGCTTTGAATCTTTTTGGGCTTTTATTCTGAGAAATGGAGTGTTGAACAAAAACCTCTTAGATCTAAACTCAAATATAAAGAATATAAATGTGCCACTTCAGAAGTTTTGTAGATAGATTTTTTTTCTGAGGTAAACCTACAAAGCTGCACCCACATTGAAGTACCTTCCTACTCAGCTGTCTCTATTTTTGCTTTTCACTACTCAAAAAGTTTCATTAATTTCCCAGAAAGATTGATTTTGCAGAACCCACACAATGACGGTTTGACATTTTGCACATGAAATGCACTTCTTTCATACATTCTTTATCTTAAAGACCTGTTGATTTTAACCTCAGCAAAAATACCCTGGATGTTGCTGTGGATCGGTCTGATATTCATGCGTTCCAAAAAGAAGGTCAACAAGCTGAGAACTTAGCCGTACGAAGCTCTTCCATAGTCAAAGAATGAAAGAAAATATATTTCAAGGCCATGTTTTACAGTCAAAGAGATACAAATGGTTCAGACAGCTTGCAAGTTTTGATGAATTTATAATTTTTTTGAATTTACTGTATATTAATACAGAATGCCTGCTCCTAAAGCCAGCCTTTCAAAGCATCTGCAACCTAGTCAAACATAATGCCTTTATCTAACTGTAGCAAGGAAGATGGCAAGCCATAAATCTGCAGTGTGATTTTGGTGACACTACACTGTGTACGAGAGAAAACTTACTATTTAAGAAGCCTCCTTAATGGAATTTAAAAGCCAATGAAAACAGCCTCTATTACAGCACCCTGGGACAAGCTTTGCATAAGTGGCTAAGTATGATACCCTGATAAGTGGAGCACACCATCTTGGCTCCCTACTGTTGACACGATCTCCAGCCTTCAAATGGCACAGAGATGTCTCTGCTAGAACAGTCCAATAATGTCCAACCTTTTGCATCTCAATATAAATCTCACCAATGTGTGATGCAATGCTGCTAAGATTCAGGTTATGGCTACAACAGGTACCAACATCTTCTAAACTGGCTTTGAACATAACCTATTCAGATTCCATGTCTCCAGTCTTCTGGATTGGGACATCATGCATGGGAAATCTTTCTTGAGGTGTGAATTAAAGAAAGGTCTGTCCAGTATTTTCCTTGATTTCTGACTATTTCACTGCCAGGTGATGACAGCTCTGCTCATCTCTTCACCCAAGTGTCCAAGACATGCACCTACAGTAAGTCAGTCCAGATCTCTCATCATTAAGAATCTAATCCAATGTCATATGTATGTTAAATAAGTGTTTGCTGTTTAAGCAGTAGTTTTAATGTATGATTCACAGTGTAGTAGACCACCTTTTTCAAAGGGAGAGATCACACAGACTAGGATTAATAACTTTCCTCGATGCACAGCAGGTATCTTCATCCCTCCGGCTTCACACTCAGCTCCTCACCAGTGCCCTCTCTGCTCCCTTATTCTCTTCTTCTTCATGTCATTTTTTTCTCTGGTGTTTCTCAATTTTGTCTCTTTTGAAACCACCACCCTTATTTCCTCAAATTGAAATGATTTCTTTTTATTTACTTTCCTTTTTTTAAAGAAAATTTCTCCATGAGTAATTCCCATCCTTAACATTAGTCCTGCAGATTTGATGCTCTTTTTCAAACAGCTCTCTCGCCAGCTCGTATCTCTGTAGTATGGATGATAGAGTGGGGACTGCGCTGCCTCCCACAAAGATAAATCTATCACATGTAATGGTTCTGTGCCCCCTTTTCTGTGTGTGCATACTGTATGCGGATATCTTTCTGCATAACAATAAGTGTGAAAAACTGACACTCATAGAAGTACTTAATAGAACCGAAAGGAATAGTAGTCAGATTGAGAGACATTTTAATCTCAACTAAGATAGCGCTCAAAGTACCCATCCTCCTCCAAGGCCAGTGCCCAGCCATTCATCCATTCATCCATTTTCTGGGCCCAGGTCATGGGGACAGCAAACTAAGCAGAGATGCTTTGACCTCAGTCTTCCTGGCCACCTCCTCCAGCTCTTCCGTTGGGGACATCGAGGCTTTCTTAAACCAGCCAAGAAATATAATCTCTCCACTGTGTCCTGGGGGAGCATGCTCAGACCACCTCAACTGACTCCTACTGGAGTGGAGGAGTAGCAACTCTTCTCCAAATCCCTCCAGAGCTTGTCACCCTAACTCTAAGGCTGAAAACAAACACTCTTTGGAGGAAGCTTATTTCTGATGATTGTATCTTCAGTCTCATATTTTCAGTCACTACACAGAGCTCATGACCATATGTGAAGGCAAGAATGTAGATCAACCAAATTGAAAGTTTCACTTTCCTGTTCAGCTCTTTTTACCACAACAGATAAAGTACAGTGTCTGCATCACTGCAGATGTTGCACCGATCTGTATGTCAAACTCTCGCTCCACTCTTCCCTCATTTGTGACCAAGACCCTGAGATACTTAGACTTCTCCACTTGGGGCAGCAACTCATTCCCAACCCAGAGTGGGCACTCTGCCTATTTCCAGCTAAGAAACATGGTCTCTAACTTGCAGGTGCTAATTCTTGTCCTGGCCACTCCACACTATGCTGCAAACTGCCCCAGTGAAGCTGGAGGTCATGGCTCAATGAATCTAGTAGAACATCATCCATGAAAGCAGAGACAAGATCCTAAGACCACGGAACCCAACACCCTCCATCCCTTGGCTGCACCTAGAAATTCTGTTTATGAAAATAATGACCAGAAGCAGCCAAGGCCATTGTCCAGTCTCATAATTTTAAACAAAGTGATTAACATCAATGTTTGGCCATGCCCCACCTCACCAAGTTTTTGCTTGAGTGTCCTCTGTAGTGTATTGGTTTACACATTTGCCTTTTATAAACAAAAGGTCCCTGGTTCGATTCCAGGTGGCGACACAAGCCCTTCTCTCAATGGGGGGTTCTGTCAGGGAGGGCATCTGGCGTAAAACCTCTGCCAAATTATCAATGCTGATTAATCCGTGTGGCGACCTCTTGGAGAGAACACAAGGGAGCAGCTGAAGGTACATTCATTATTAATTATGATAATTGGGTTACAGGGGGTACCTTACAGAGTAGTCTACAATAAGAAGTTATATACTAACTTTCAGAAATGAAGAAAGTGATCATCTCTGTCCACCAGTTACTGTACACCTCTGACACAGTGAGAGGTGAGCAAAGTCATTGCCGTCAGTTTGTCTGTGAGCAAAATTACATAAAAACTATCGAACCAAATTTCAAACTTTGTGGACAGGTGGCACATTGGTCAAGGAATAGTCTGTTCACTTTAGGTGCAGATCCAGATCTTCTTCTTCTTCTTCTTCTTCTTCTTTCGGCTGCTCCCGTTAGGGGTCGCCACAGCGGATCATATTGTGTTATGAATCCACATATTTGATTTCGCAAAGTTTTTACGCTGGATGCCCTTCCTGACGCAACCCTCACCATTTACCCGGGCTTGGGACCGGCTCTAGGACTACACTGGTTTGTGGGCCCCTGTGGCTGGTTTATCCAGATCACGTTTTTTTTAAATGTATGAAACAGGGAATTGGCCTCAGTGAAAAATGTCCTGTCTAGGTTTCCCCAATATATTCTCTTGCTTTTTCATGCTTTATCCTCCATTTCTGCCTTTTGTTTTCAGCTTCCCCATTACATTCATCACTGTTTTCCATGAAAGTACTTTGCAGTAATTGCATTTTTTCTCATTATGCAGATTGTCTGGTTTTAACAGTTAGCTTGTGTCTGATTTGGTTTGTTTTCTACAAGACCTCTACTGTCAGATTGTTTACCACTCGCAGACTGGTCTGCTGCTATATAGTGAGGTTCACTTCTCCACCACAGTAAAGCAGGCTTCATTTTAACTGAAGACTCCCAGGCGTGAGAAGGAGGAAGTGTAAACAGAGCAAGTATTGAATCAAACAAACTCATGTTGATTTTTCAGCTTCACACCCTCCAAGAAGAACCAGAACATACACTATAATTATTACAGGATACACTTAGAATTTGATCTGCAGTGTGCTCACAGATGGTGTTAAAACTTTCATGGTTCACTAAAAAGCACACTAAAGGTTACACACTATTCATGCAATTTCAGTCATAAGAAACACAAAACGTATTTAAATATTCAATCCACCTTACTAAATGTAAGGACATTAAGAGAAAAAAGAACAACAACATGCTGACAAATGAGAAGACTTGACTGTTCACTAGCAACAGCTAGCAGCTTACAGAGTCATGGCCTGCAGACTGTGCCTTATTCTGCAGGAAATTCCACCCTCTTACAGTAAATCACATTTCACATTTGATGTATCTCTATATATTTCTTTAGTAACACATGTCCTGAGTAGCGGTACAGAGCACAATGACAAGTCAAGAGGGTACTCCACAGCCATTTTCAGTTACTGAGTCATCTTGGCTTTAACTGCCAGCTGGCAGTTGCAGCTACAGAATTCCAGGCCGCAGCCTCTGTACAATACCAAAAGCCACTCTGTCACTGGATTTATAAAGCTGAGTCTGAAGCTAACTGGAGATAAAGGAACCAATCCTTCGTAGGTCTTCTGTTGGGGAAGAAAAGTGGCAAGTTTTGACTGAAGAGCAGAGCTGGCTGTCTGTGGAACAGCTTTTGGGTAGATCTGAGAGACTCTAACTGCATACATTCAGTACTGACAAAAAAGATAGGCAGAAAGAGCACGGGGAGGGAATAAGAGAGAAATCCTCATTCCTTCTAGACAGTCCATCCACCCCCATGACCCTGGTGTCTGATTGGACTGTCAAGCTGTAATAGAAGTGATTGAGAAGGTGTGAGAGGAATTAGGCAGAGGGGAGAAAAGTGGAGAAAGACTGACCATCATTCGGAGAAAATGAATCAAACGGAAAGAAGATATAGGCAAGAAGACAAATGATTGAAAAGTAGAAATAAAAATTGAGGCTGTAGGATTAAAGGCTGAGGCTGTTTTAGAAGGGTGAAGTAGATAAGGGACATGTCACGAGGAAAAAGGTAGTATGAATATATTAAAGTTTTCATTGGGGCTTCCGTGGACAACTTCAACTTACTCTACAACGACCATACCAAGGATATACAGGAAAAGGCCAGAGCTCTCAAATGGAAATCATTGAAAAACATGTTTTCTTGGATCAATGTTGTTAGGACCTTGATGTAAAAGTTTTCAGGAGGATCAAAGGTATCTAGCAGTTTTACAGCCAGAGTGCCGCATGTTCTCATGAATTATTAAGTGAAGTATAGATTGATGTGGGAGGTGAGAGGGCTGGGGAAGAGATGAAGATTGAGACTGAATGTGGGTGTGTAGGTTCTCAATAATCAGCTGTAGAAATCATTTAAAAAGTGCTGTGCCAGCATTCAGTGTTGTTTGTCCCTGAAGCAGGAAAATTAAGTCAGCAGTCTATGAATGCTTGCACTTATAGGGCCACGCTGGCTAAAAATCCTCAAATACCAAGAACAGAAATGTAAATAAATAAGCTGCCTGGACATCTGTGTCAGCTGCTGATCATGTTAGAATAGAAAAATATGATAAACACCATTGGTACAGTCACCACCACAGTAATTTAAACCAGTCTTGGCAACCATTGCAACCTGATCTCATGTCAGTTTGTGAAATAGTCACAACTTTAATATTTTAAAGTGTGTCTCTGGACATAAATTTCACTAATTTTTCATGCTCCTCGATGCAAATTTCCTTAAAATAATTTGGGTCACTGGACACAACTTTTCATCAGTAGATTCTCATTTATATTGTGTCCATCACCGTTCCCACCACAGACCAAAGTTTAAATCTTACACAGAACACATTTTCACACATCATTATCTTTTTCCATTGTTAAATATGTTATTGATTACAAATATGTTGCTTTGTATAGTTATGTCACTAACAACAACTTGGTTAGGTGTAGGGATTTAAAACAACTTGATTCAGTTTAGAAAAAGACTGGTTTGGGTTAGGTTAAGCTTTGTTTCCTGGATTGCCATGATTTTACAGGGAAAAAAAATCGTGCTTTTTGGCACAAAATATGTTTACCACTGAAATACGTTACTTTAGAATTCATGCTGTGTACCACAAAAAAGTGACAGTTTGTGCCCATGAACACAAAAAACACATTGCTTTTTTGTGACTACTTCATGAACTGTCCGGACAGGCTGATGTGCAGGAGAGCCCAAACAGACGTAAGGAGAACATACAAACTCCACACAGAAAGCCCAAGCTGGCCACTACATTTGAACCTAGAACCTGGTTGCTGTGCGGCAACAATGCTAATCACTGGCCCACTGTGCGGCCACTGTGCTAGAGTATTGTTAGTCTTACAAGATCCAACACCATTGGATGAGAGCATGGATGGATGGTAGAGTGCACCTAATACATACACACAGGTAGTTTACTCAAGAAAAGTTTTAATATATTTGTACTTAAGGTTATGTTACCTTCTACTTGTCTTGCACTATATTTTGGATGCAAATATATTTCTACTCCATACCACTGACTGTAAAGCTTTAGTCACTTGTTAAAATCTACTTAAACATTATGTCATGTTATTATAGATGAAGCTATCTAGCAATATATAAATGATTGAGTTGAAACATTATATACACAATAAGAAATAAAAAATGATAAGCAATAATGTGTATGACTGAAGAGGTCCATTCTGGATTAGACACAAAAGTTTTGATTATACAGTTGTTATACTACCAGGCTACTGAAGGAGCATTAAAACTTTTAAATAAAGTGAACTTGTAAGTAGAATTTTTCCACTTTGCAAAGCAGTTATTCAATAAAAAACAAACAAAAAACAAACAAACATGACACATTGTAAATGTCAGTGGTTGTAACATTAACTTTTCTTTTAAGATAAGGTACTACTTTAGTACTGACCACAGTGGCACTCATAACACAATAGCTCAACAATAAAATGTCACCCAGTCAATGGCAAGTTATTCAGTGTTGTGTGAAATTCTTAATTTCTTTAAATTTTGTCTCTGAAAAAGCAGAAACTGTCATCTTATTCTTGATGTCAACCTTGTAATAGAAAAAAAATCAAATTTGGAAATAAGAATTAAACTGTTAAAAGGTTAACAGTTTCTAAATAAAAAATAATAATAAAAAAATAATAACAATTGCTTTCAAGGAGCCAGACTTTCTTGTAACTTTTTAAAAGTGGTCTTGAGCACTCAAGAGGCTTTCTGAAGGTCTTTTAAACTTTTTCTTTTGACTCTGAATGATTTTTCATTCAATATAAGTCCAGCCCTTGTACCTGACCATTTTCAGAGGATTTTTGCATGTTTGTTTTTTAAGCTGCTTAACACTGGCCTGTGTGCATAAAAAGGCACCAAACACAAGGGATGAACCTGTCATGGTCCTGTACTCTTAGTTGTTTAGTTTTGTTTATCTTGAGCATCTTTTTAGTTTTGGGGTTTTCTATGTTTT
Organism: Etroplus canarensis; assembly: GCA_015106775.1. Classification (NCBI taxonomy): domain Eukaryota; kingdom Metazoa; phylum Chordata; class Actinopteri; order Cichliformes; family Cichlidae; genus Etroplus; species Etroplus canarensis. The sequence goes on from VUQH01090956.1 coordinate 44,483, forward strand.
CCTTTCTGTATGTATATTGGAGTTTTGCCCTAGTTCTGTTTATTGTTGCCTTTTCACTCTTCTGAGCCGTCCTTTGTTGCTTTCAGTTCCCCAGTGTGTTCTCTGTGTTCATGTCAAGGTCAAGTTACTGTTATGTCATGCTCTGCCTTATTTTCTGTTCCTGTTTTATTTTGAAACCTGTTTTGTCTTGTGCCTTGTATTGAGTTTTACTTCCTGCCCTTGATTGTTGCCACCTGCGTTCCTCTCCCTCCTGTCCCTCGTTTGCTCGACAGTCTTTGTGTATTTATACTCTGTGTGTCTTTAGTCCTGTGTCGCATCCTCGTCGTTGTTATGTGGATTTTTGCCCGTGAGAGAAGGT
>VUQH01090957.1:0-35390 GCA_015106775.1 Etroplus canarensis
TGTTGTCCGTTGTCGCGTTATTTGTCATTGTACCCCCTTGTGCCACCCTTCATGTCTCCAGGTTTCCACGCTTCACATTTTGGGATTTATGTTCATGAACTTTGTTATTATTTGGATTTATTAAAGCCTTTTGCACATCACGTCGGCTCAGGGGTCCTGCAATTGGGTCCACACCACACCCCCGGCATGCCTCGCCGTGACATAATTAAGTTAACTGATATCAGGTCTGTAACATGATTAGCTATAAAAGGGGTGTCTTAGAGCGGCAGAGTCTCTCAGAAGTAAAGATGGGCAGAGGCTCTCCAATCTGTGAAAGAGTGCGTTAAAAGATCGTGGAATACTTCAAAAACAATGCTTCTCAATGTCAAATTGCAAAGGTTATGTAACTCTCATCATCTACAGTGCATAACATCATCAAATTCAGAGAAACTGGAGATGTCTCTGTGCATAAGGGACAAGGCCGAATACCTTTATTGGATGCCCGTGGTCTTCAGGCCCTCAGACAATACTGCATCACTCATCGGCATGATTGTGTCACTGACATTACTAAATGGGCCCAGGAATACTTCCAGAAACCACTGTCGGTTAACACAAACCGCCGTGTCCTCTGCAGATGGCAACTAAAGCTCTATCATGCAAAAATGCATCTCTGATGGTATGGGGGTGCATAAGTGCATACAGTATGGGCAGCTTGCATGTTTTGGAAGGAACTATGAATGCTGAAAGGTATATAAAGGTTTTAGAGCAACATATGCTGCCCTCCAGACTATGGCTATTTCAGGGAAGGCCTTGTGTATTTCAGCGGGACAATGCAAAACCACATACTGCAGCTATTACAATAGCATAGCTTCATTGGAGATGAGTCCGGGTGCTGATTTGGCCTGCCTGCAGTCCAGATCTTTCACCTATAGAGAACATCTGGCACATCATTAAAGAAAAAATACGTCAAAGATGCCCACGAACTCTTCAGCAGCTGGAAAGCAATATTAGGCAAGAATGGGACGGAATTCCAACACCAAAACTCCAAAAACTCATAACCTCGATGCCCAGACATCTTCAAATTGTTTTGAAAAGAAGGGGAGGAGATGCTACACCATGGTAAACATGCCCCTGTTCCGACTGTTTTGAGACCTGTAGCAAGCATCAAATTTGAAATGAGCTAATTTTGTGCATAAAATTGTAATATTTCTCAATTTAAACATTTGTTATGTTATTTATCTTCTGTTGTGAATAAAATATTGGTTCATGTGATTTGAAAGTCTTTTAGTTTTCATTTTGTTCAAATTGAAAGAACGTCCCAACTTTTCTGGAATTCAGATTGTACAAGCTCCATTCACACATACATTCATACAGCACTTTAATCTCTGCCTTTAAGCACATTTGACTGTCACGCACACATTCACGCTCCATTGGACACATCGGGAGTAATTTGGGGTTTAGTGTCTTGTCCAAGAACACTTTACTAAACTGGAGAATCCAGAGATAGAACCGCTCTACCTCCTGAGCCACAGTGTGCGCAAGTGGTGTGCTGTATTGGTGGGGCCATGCTGATTAAGTACTGAAGGGATATTCATGTTTGTCAAGCAACCCACTATAGTTCTATTACAGTGAATAAGAGAGCTTGCCAAAAACACATTAACTATGAATTAAAATAAGAGTCCATATAAAAATTCAGCCTGAATAATGATACTGTAACAAACTACACTAAAAGAGACCACACTGTTGCGTATATATGTGGTACTCCTTGTCTGCAGTTTGGAACTTACTGTGTAAGTTAAACTGAGTGATAATATCTGCCAGCCAATGTGTCAGTTGGGCAACAATATGAAACTAAATGTGCATATGAACCCAAAAAAAGGCATTAGGGACTGCTTTGATGACAGCTTTGACAAGGAATTTGGAGTCAAGAGACAAATGAGTTGATTTGGTGAGATAGAGACTTTCAGCAGCTGGTGCGTGTCTGTGTGTATGTTTAGTTAGAGGGCATTTGAGTCTAAATATCGATCGCTATTGAGCAGAGCAACATCTGAGAGCGGAGGTACTGGCAGCTTCCTCTGTGGCCAGTTGCTGCTGTCATTTCTTCATTTCATTATAAGCATTTGTTGCTTTATCGTGTACTTAATTCACTCAGCTCATTATGTCTTGCAGCAATCCTCAGGGCAAATATGGGAATGAGTGTATGTCTGCCTGCCTTTATGGGAAGGAGAACACTTGCACTATTTGCTGTGTGCACCATAAAAACTCTAGCATGGAGCAAATAGAGATTTTTCTGTCAACACGTCATCAACAGGTTAGATCTCTGCTTTTCTTATTTTTTTATCCATAATAATTTGTTTCTTTAACAAAGCATCCATTTTAGTTCAACAACAAGCCTTAGGCATCCAATCTGGATTAACCCTGCCAGTGTTAGGATTTAAACATGTATAGCAAATTATACTTTCAATTCATAATTCTCCACATTCTCCATTGGAAACTCTAAAATTTAAGCACAACCAAACCTCATTCTTGAGCTCTATCATTAAAGATCCACTATGCATGCAAGGATAGATTGATCTTCACAGTCAGAAAAGACAGTGTACTGGCTATGTTTGACCTTCCCTCACTCCAGTTCTGATGCTAAGGAAAAGGTTAATAATTTTTTTGGAGGGGGGGCGTCTATTGTTCATAACCCTTGTAGAGGCAAAGAGGATTATTGGTGTGTTAAACCATCTTTGTCAACAGGGCACTGACAAACAATTTGCTGAGAGAAGGAGTTATTTTGAAAAACAGATGGAGTAGAAGAACTGAGTTGAGAAGAGATAATGATGCAGCTGGCGTGCGAGCCCTTGAGAATTCTGGGAAAGGTGGCTTTGTGTCCTGTAACAAAGATCACATGATGGCTTTGTTGTCATGAGACCAGGTAAAGGATTTTGATGGCAGAAACATGTTGAAAAGTTATTCTGATTTCAGCCTCACTCAGCACTTATCGTGATTCACCTTTCCAAGCCATCCATCAACCTGTTGTCATTCATGTTAATATAATGTAGCTGTGAGTGTCTGTGTATGCACGGACATGTCTGCAGTTCTTTTAAATCCTGCAGGCACAGAATTGGATGCCTCATGGACATAACGTAGGTCCCCTTAATTTCTCAGCAAAGTCTCTTGTGTCAGATGATACTGAGCAATTTGTTGCAGATGTTTAAAGAAGTACTACATTAGCAAATTATTAAAGTTAGATACCAGTAAGAGAAACAAAATCTCTATAGAAAATGAACATGTCCTTGCAGCATTCCACAGTGCCTGTGTAACACAGTGGCAGACAGCAGAGAGGTGGTAAATGTCTGTTGGGTAAGCAGAGAGAGCCTTTGAACTATACCTTCTCCTGTTACACAACCAGTGAGGGCACCTGTACTTGCTGCCCTGCCATCTCTTTAACCTGCACCTGGTGAGTGTTTGCTGTCAGAAACCAGTCTATCAGTTTGACCCCTCACCTGTTCTTGCAGAAATGACAGCCTTTTCCTTCCTGTCATCGCTAAGCCCACAGCTCTCAGCCGCCAGTGTGAAGCAGAAATGCCACCGAACACTGAGATGGCTCTCTCTGTTCATCCGTCCCTCTGACCTCCAAGAAGTTGAAAGAGAGATGATGCTGAGTGTGGAGTTGGAGTGGAGGATGATGGGTACCTCTAAGCAGTGTAATTGTATTGGCCTTCTCTTCAGAAGAAAAAACATATATCTGCCCGGACTGTGTGTTGTACGTGGCCTCTGCTAAACTACACTGTATCGGTTTGGAACTGGTTCCAGTTAAGAACGGATTCCAAATTGTCCATTCTATAAGAACTGCATGCCTCCAAACTCATCAGTTCCTTTTATTAATGCTGGCATTTTTCTCATGGCTGTGGAGCCTTTTTTTCTCCGTTTGTACAATGTGTTCACACTCAGTCAAAATATATAGCATTGATGCTGAAACCAGAAACCATAAATCAATAAAGGAATCAGTGCAGAATCTGAACTACATGCAGAATGCATATTGTTATTGTATCAACAAAATCTTATCAACATATATCCCTGATCCATTTTTTGGAGTGGGTCTTTTGTGTGGCTTTCCCTCAGATATACTGTAGCTGTCAAAAAAGAGAGAGCCATGTGGACAAATAGCCCAAATGAAAAGGGATGGAGAGGCATGAGTGGGAGAATGAGACAAAAAAGCAAAAGAAAATGCATCAGGGACAGAGAAGGGTTAGTGTGACATTGAGAGGCAGAGAAGAGAGCTCTCAGCTCTGTGAGCCTGCTTCACACAGTGCAGATAGATGGTTCATGACTCTTTCCTGGTCTAATGATCACCCTCCAGGCTCAATGTCTTCTTTACGTCTTCTTTACGTGAAAGGTGGGAACACCTCTCTGAAATGTCAGATTTTCATGACACCACTGCTCTGTTATTAACAAGGTTTTTTTTAAAAATATGTGCAAAGATTTTGTTCCTGCACAAACACTGAGTTGAATTTCAGATGCATTATGGTTTTTGTAAATGATCTTCTGCACTACGTTCTCTTAATCTATACCCAGTGCACAGTCTTTGATCTATATTTTAGACAGTCAGAGTCCGTGTACAGAATAGATAAAGGTATCACAAACTTGACACTCTTGTCTCATAAAACCTGGCAACTTTGTTCATAAATTATTGCATGCCAGGGAGAACTGCGGCCCTGAGGGTTTTGGAGGAGACCTTTAGCTGAGCAGAGACTGCTTTACACCTATAATATAAATTAAGTGTGGGCAGGGAAGGGGAAGGGATGGACACCTGAACCTTATTCACAAAGCAATAGCTGCAGCCTGACTTTACCGGTTCATGATTTATTACTGCTGGATAGAACAAGGCTGAAATCAGAATCTTAAAGTCCTTCTCCAGTGACCTTATGGACATTTTTTAAACAAACAAATGGTTAATAGCATCTGGAAATACAACCTGCCTGCTTCTGAAGATAATCTGACATTGCATTACTTCTCTTTACAGAGGAGCTCAGATATTTAAATAATGTAATGAGGTTGCTGGCAGGGGATCTTTGTGGATTATATTTCGATTTCTCCTGAATACATTTCTGTCATCATGTGTTCACAAAAACTAGATTGAAAGAATAATTAATATTATTTCCTAATATGGCTCCATAAATATCCATCTTTTCACTCTCCACCTCCATTGTAAAGATTCAGGATATGTAAGAGTCCCACAAAACAATGAATATTAGAGCACACGCTCAAAACAGTTTCCCAAAAAAAAAAAAAAACAAAAAAAAAGATGATGGCTCATGCATTGAATAGAAGTTTTTTGGTGGGGGATACACTGAAAAATTTGTTTATGCACAGCTCTCTTAAGGTCTCACCAAAACATTTCAATCAGATTCAGGTCTGGACTTTGACTGGGCCAGTGTAACACCTTGATTCTTTTGATTTTTTTAGCCATTCTATTGTAGATTTGCTGGAGTGCTTGAGATTATTGTCCTTTTGCATTATCAAAGGATGGGGCTTTCCTGTCAGACCAGTGTCTTCAGATTTGTATCTAGAATTTCTTAGAGAGGAGAGGCTTTCTCCTGGCACCCTTCCAAACAAGCCATAATGGTCAGTCTTTTATAACTGTTCTGTCATTAACTTTTTAAATTTATTTTGGAGCTTCTCTGAGTATGGTACAGTCTGACCTTGGGATGAATTTCTGGGATGTCTACTCCTGGAAAGAGGGTGGTATTGTGCGAACACGCATCTGAATGCTTCAGACCAACAAACTGTCAAAGCTTCAGCTTTTGGAGAATTGGACACACTGGCCAATAATTTATCAAGTGAATTTAGCAGCACTTGGCTGCGTCTTACCCTCTTACATTAGATTTTACTGAAGCTGTAAGGGTGTACTTAGTTTTTCACAGAACTGCATATAGTCCTATAAAAGCTTTCTTCTTCAAATGACTGTAATTGGACCAAATGGACCATATACAATGGCTCATTTTGCAAGATTTGAAATACTTTAAAACTATTTCTGCAAAACAGTTAACACATCTTCTGCTGTTGAGTGCGAGTATAATGCTGGATACTGAATATGGAAGATTGTCTGACTCAGTTAGGCCACTTTGCCATAATTACAGCACATTCTCTGTTGTTCCATTTGTTTGGTTGTCCCAGATTAGATATCCCTATTGCAGTAACCAACAAGGCTTTTCCAAGTGGCTAATTTCTGTTTACTCTTCATCTCAAGAGAGGTGGAAATGATAAGATTAGCATCACCCATAGAGCCACTATTTTATCTCAGTGTGTTGAAATAAACCTTTAACATTTTGCTTGTAATAACAATGGACCGTTGATGGTTAGATGTTGATTTTTATTCCAGATTACTTTAATCTGAATCTTTTACCTAAATAAGGAGAGAACGTGGAGCCCAGCAAAATTCTATTACAGAAAAGCTTGCAATGAAAGTTTCTTATGTTCACAAGCATACACAGACATTGTATCTGTTACTGTAACAAGTTTTATGAAACTTTCAATTTCACACTGTCAGTCAAAGCTACAAGTTGAAGTGCTTCCAAAGATTTCACTTTATTTGCATCTCTCTCTGTACATGTTTTATGGAAATACTTGATATTATGCAGAAGATAAATGAGCATATGCGTTACAGCAGGTATGATCATCCAGTTCTAAGGTTTATCCTTTAATAGAGATTTTTTTTACATTATATCTCCAGCTGGTCATCAGGTCTTCATGTTCCCAAAAAAAAAAAAAGAGTCCACTGAGCGTTACAAAGTAGTGAGACCTTGCCAAATGCAATGACCCACTTCAAAAAATCCCTCACAAACACTTAATGAATAGAAGCTACAGCCTTGATAATTTACTATTTCAATTTCATTTCAGTTTTTCAAAATTGTATTTTTCAAGAACAGCCATCTCAAGGCACTTATATATCAAATTCAAAATCCTAGCAAGTATTTCTCATAGTTATCTTGTCGGGGAAGGGTGCAAGCACAAGATCAGACAAACACTGCTCTTTTTGGATCTTAAGTTTAATGCAAATATGAGTTTAAAATGAAAAGTGAACATTTAATAGAAAATTTCAAAATAAACCAATTACAAACAGATAAATAATATAAAATGACAACAAAACCAACGCTGATTGCTAGATAAGTAAGTGCAGTTTCAAAAACGCTACAGTATCCCTGTTAGTATTATAGTTTTAAAATGTACCTTCAGCTGCTCCTGTGTATCCTTTGTAAGGGCTCACCATTGGTAATTTGCCTGAGGTTTTACGCCGGATGCCCTTCCTGATGCAATCCTCCATGGTGAGAGGGGCTTGTGCCACCACCTGGAACCAGGGACCTTTCACTTGCAAGGTAAATGTGTAAACCACTACACTACGAAGGACACTATTGGTATGATGGTTATAGGTAACTTCATAACATGAAGTCACCTGGCAGGATATATAAATATATTTCTGTAAACCCACTAATTTTGACTTTTACAGTAGTTCTTGTGTTGCCAGATTGATTTGTGAACTTTGTAAGAGCTCATGTGTGTTTATAGGAAACTCTTGAGCCTGACTGGGTATTTCCACCACCTCAAATTTTTTATGCCAGTATAGGCTAACTTCATCACAGCACTAGATACTAATGGCCTCAAAAGGTACTATACTGTACTATACACATGACTTCACAAACATGAAATTAATTTAACTGCAGCACAGGGATCAAGAGCAGCACTGGGATCTTTTTATTCCATGATATTTCAGTGTGCCCTTTTTATGGATACTTTCACCTTTGAGAGTTTTTTTCTCCAGCCCACCAAATCTAAAGCCAAGCTCCGGCATGCAGATTGAGAAACCAAACACGCCAACACTCCATTTTTCCTGGGGTTCCTGGGGTTATTTAAAGACCATCTCCAAATGTGGAGATGGAGATTTTTTTTTCTCTGTAGTTAATTTTAAAATATAGGCAATGATCTATTTAATCCATTTCTCAGTGACAGCTCTGTTTTGTTTTGTTTTTTAAAAAAAACAACTTTTCTTTCTTTTAGCACAACTAATACCATTATCCAAAATTAGAAAAAAATATCTTTACAATCTGTAATAAAATAATCTCAGTCATTTGTAACACTAATAAACCCCTTCAAAGTTCATCTTAAAGGCCAATTTTGTACAATCTTACATATAATTATAAATATTAGAGGAAAATGAACAACCTAGAGTCCCCACCCCGTGCTTGTAGTGTTAATAATGCCACTGTTATACTGTCACAATATTGGCACGCCCTTGGAAAAAAAAATTAACAAAAACAGTCTAGGATTTTGAAACATAAATGTTGGCAGGTATAAGCATTTCACTTTGAAATGACTGATGAGAAGCACTCAAGAAGCATTTAACTCTATCATCAAAATGCATGCTATAATATCAAGTCGGGATATTGCCTTTTTAAAGTCAGTGTTGAGTGTCTAGGGAAAAAAATTTGTCTGTGTCATGGCCCCCTTTTTTCCCCTTCTCCTGCTGTGGATGTTTGCTCATCGAGAGAGAAACAATCAGCAATCGTGGAAGCTTCCACAGGCCCCATTAAAAAATCATGAATCAATTTGAGCTTGTTCAAAATTTCAAACAGAACTATCATTAAAAATTCACTGGGACTTCTCTGTCTGCCACTTGTAAATACATCATTGATATTTCTGTGGCTGATGAGGACTGCCTGAGAATGAGCCCAGTGAATATAGCTTGATCTTTGACTTTGGTGTCAAGGGTAAAGTTGTTGACTTAGTTCACATGAGGGCTTCCCTAGAGGTGTTTACTGTTAGCCAAGCAGCAACTTTTAAAAATACATTTAACTGTTACATAGCTATATATTCTCACATTCATTTCCCCTCTGAATTTTACACCATTATGGGTGCAGTCTTTCACCTCAAGCATCCTTTTATCATTAAAAATCACTCCATGCTTAAAATTTAATGGGAACAACCAGGTGTTAAAAATGGAGTGAGCTCAGCTCTGTAAGATGCGAGCTGTTTCTTACCTGCAAACTCTCTCTCTCTCGCTCTCTCTCTTACACACCACACACACACACACACACACACACCTTGCTTTCCCTGGTTTCTATGGAAACCTGTGGTGAAGGAACAGAGAATTCAAGGACAGGTATGTTTGCAAGTGAATGTTCCTTGGATCATACATCCACTGAGCCACTATGCACCCATTATCCTTCTCCAACACAGAGTCTTGTTCTCTGACACTAACAGGCTGTCACGTAATCACAAGCATTTTTAGTTATTTATTTATTTTTTGAAAGTATTCAAAACTTGAAGTATATGAGACAAAACATTGCACATGATGGTATTTGCCTGTTTTCCTGCTCTGGATTTGGTACATCTGCAGACCATGCTGTGTTTGTATGTTTGCTTGTGTGAGAGAGAGTGTGTGTGTACCACGTGTTTGGCTGCCTCACATACCAGAACAGACACAAACACAGACATACTCCAATATGGTCCCTGATTAGGACACCAGACTGTCCTGACTTCACTCTTGCCACAAAGCATGAACAACTATCTAAATAACAAGAGTGACATGAACAGTGTTTTCCAACATGATATTCTGGAGGAAAATTAGAAGTGGAAGTGGCTAAAAATGACACTGTATTTGTAGCTTTTCACAGTATATCTTCATCACTTCATAATGGGTAATGGCAACACAATATCTGATTTTCAGGGATTTTAACTCACATTACAGCAAATGATGCACCCATCCTATAAAAGGGACAGCTCTCATTAGTGAGTGACATAAGACTATCATTTCACTATTGTAGTTTCCTATAACCTCTTGGTTATTCTGTCACAGTATTACTCTTGTGTGCCTACTTATTTCCATCTTTGTTGGTACATGTTTGATGTCTTGTGTTTGATGATTTGTTTCACAAGCTACTGGATGCCCAGTTTTCCTTTGGGATCAATAGAGTGGCTCTGCTATATAGACAAAAGTATTGGGCCATCTACACATTACACTTACAATAGCTCTGAAGACATCCAGTTCTAAATTCATCAGCATTAATATGGAGTTGGTCCCCTCTTTGCAGCTATAACAGGCTCCACTCTTCTAAGAAGGCTTTCTACAAAAATTTGGAGTGTGTTATTTGGAATTTTTGCCATTCATCCAGACAAGCATTTGTAACTGATGTTGGCAGAAAGGCCCTGGTTTGCCATCAACATTCAAGTTCATCCCAATGGTGCTTAGATGGTGGGCCAGTCAAGTTCTTCCACACCAAACTCATTCAACCATGGCATTATGGAACCAAATTGGTGCACTAAGGCAAAGTCAAGTCATTCAAAATCCCATTAAATGTTATGTACTTATTACATTAAAGTAGAAATCAGCAGTGTAAGAACAGTGCAGTGGCACAGGTCAATATTTTTTATATCAACAATTCCACAAATGACTCTGTGTAATGCAAAATGTGGAGGCTGTCTTTGGTTTTATATATCATGTTGTGTTTAGGTGAATATGAAGAGGTGCATAAATGTGTGTAACTTTAGATGGGAAAGACAAAATGTGAAGATTTGCAATTGTACTTTGTGTGATTTCAGGAAAACTTACATGGTTAATATCTGATAGTAGAAATGAATGGTCAAGATAACTGTTAATGTCATGGTTTGTGTGAGAGAGCGCAGGCAGGACCCAAATATGCAGACTCAGAGACTGACTGATGAACGAAAAAGGGTTTTATTCTGCCACTCACCAAAATAGGTTAAAAAGTCCATGAGAAGTACATCCAAAGAAATAACAACTGAGCAAAACTCTCTTACAGGCAAGGGATCCAAAGTAACGACAAGGACGTGACAAGGAACTGAAGAGAGACAGAGACTAAATACACGACTAACGAGCAAACAAGAAACAGGAGGGAGAGGGACCCAGGTGGCAACAATCAAGGGCAGGAAGACAAACTCAATACAAAGCACAAGCCTAAACAGGTTCCAAAGTAAAACAGGAAACAAGAAACAAGACAGAACATGACATGATGGAAACTTGACATCAGACAAGAACACAGAGAAAACACTGGGGAACTGAAAACAACAAAGGAAGGCTCAGGGAGTAAAAATGCAATAACAGAACTAAGGCAAAACCTCAAAATACATAAACAACAGGGAAACATAGGAAAGTCAAAAACCAAGGAAATACTCAAGATACAAAACTAAAGTACAAAAATGCAGGACCATGACAGTTAAGTCGGAAGACTGGAATGGTATTATTTAAAGTGACAAACTCCCAGGGATTTATCCCCCCATTCTTAGGTTCTTAGGTTCCCCTTAGCTCTATAGAGTTTTCAACTCATTGTTCAACTTTGTTTTGGTTGAGTTTCACCACTCCCATTAACTGTATTTCCACCAGGCGATGTATCCAGCCAAAAAAACATAAGCCATTGTAGCTACCTTTAATAGTTAGGCTCTTTGCCCCTCCTGGAGGAAATAGGCCATCAACAAGTGCCTGCCAGCGCTGTCTGACCTGAGGTATCTTTACCACCCGTTCCCAGTCTTGTTAATTTGACATCAGTGATGAGGTTCCAGTGCCAGGTATTTCACAGTCCTCTTGTCTTTCATTTTCCTTGTAGGTTCCAGGTCAGAGGCTGTCTTGTGATGTCGGTTTTCGGCCTTCTTGAGGTGTGTGAGAGCTATCCCCACCTCCTTCTCAAGATCTCTTCTTCCATGGATCGTTGTTCTATCTGCTTCCAGAATTTGATTTTGCTAATTGTTTTCCAGCCATCGGATAGAGAAGCTTCAGTACAGGTACTGGGTCAGGAAAGTCTTGGCCTTACCCATGCCATTTTTTGTAATTCTCCATGTCTACACTCCATAAAGCCACACTGACTTGACATTCAAGTAGAAGACACATAACTTAGTGCTAGAGCTATCTCACATATGCTGCTTGGACCTTGCTGATTCTGGTCTTCATGTTGGCATCTGTCCTACTTTTCTTGTCTATTTCACTGCCAAGGTGTGTGAAGCTCTCTACTTTTTCTAGGATTTCACCATCTAGCCAAATGGGTTCTTAATGATTGGTATTGGCCTTCAAGATCTTGGTCTCATCTCTGTTGAGTTAATTTTTTGAGTCCCACCTGAGCTGAAATGTAGAGCAGGTGTGAAAACTTTTCTTGCATTTTCTGGTGGCTGTGGGACAGAAGGGCAAGGTCATCAGCAAAATCTAGGTTATCCACCTGACCCCAAATTGTCCAGTCCTCTTCCCTCTGGTGGTAGTCTTCATGATCCAGTCAATGGCCAGACTAAACAAAATTGTGAAAGCAGGCAGTCTTGCCTCACTCCTGTCTTAACTTTACCCATCATGCACTACTCTACACAACATTCCTTCATAAGAATTCTTAATGAGGTCACGCATTTTTAGGGATTCCTTAATGTTTTGTTCCTAAAGTGTTTCTCTGTTCAAACTAAGTTCCTTCATGTAGTCCACACATTAATGTGGAACAACAAGTTCCACTCAATAGACTGTTCTATGATGCCCTTTACTCAAAGCATTTTCCCTTTGGAAGTTATCAAAAAGTTTGAAACAGATAAAAAGTTAGGATATTCCTGAATGTGCATTTATCAGGCGCCCAGATGAATTCCTGTGTATTTTGTGTAGGCATAGTTTATATTAGCTAAAGTTAATGGTGCACATAAAATATTTATATGACATTAACATGTCGATGATGTATTTTTATCTTGTGCCACTGATTCTAAGTGAAGAACATAATTGAAAGAAGCTTTAAAATACTGAAATAACTCAATACAAAGGATGTTTAAAGGGACACTAATGTATGCTCAGATGTCTTATATCATGTATTTGCTCAGTGTGTCACTTACAAAGACTTGTCATTGTTGTGTTTGTTTGGATATGAGTTTATTATCCTACAGATCTTCCCTGCATGTCCTATAAGTTATTGCATGAATCCAGTACTGTGCACATGTATGCACAGTGTGCACCCCATGCCATATGTCACCCCTCGAGGAACAGCTAGCTCAGGCTGTTGCCATAAAAAGTGAATATGGCTTGATGTTGTCTGGGAGATAGGCTGATTAATGGGAGAGCAGCATTCTCACAACCTCTACACACGTCTGCATGGCAACCAACTTGTTTGTCTCCTTCGATCTCTTGTCCTTTCTTCATTTGTCTTCAGTTCAGGGTATAGTGAGCTATCAGTACTTTATGAGAGGATGGTGTACATGCTTTAGTGTGTAAGTTATATAATATAATGCAACTTAGAGGAGTTACATTCATTAAATTCCACTTTTTTATAACCATGCATTGTTTTAATGTCTGAGGGGACTGGCTCAGTCATATTTTTCAGAACTTATTAAAATCTTGTCGTCATTTGTAATATACTGTCTTAAGAAAGTTAACAGTTTGCTTTAGTTGTGTATTATAGCCTAGCAAACCTTATTTTTTTTTATTAACAGTGGATAAAATGGAATGAGATAATCACCCAACACTGCAATTCCCTAGTGGTGTGCAGCATGGGTTAAGATGGCTTGGAACTAGCCAGAATAATGTTCTGGCACCTTCACTTATTGTCTAATTAAATATGATAACCAGATAATATATAATGCTGTCAAGTGAGTTAATTTCTTTCAGCATTGCTTCTAGTTGACAGTATGGAGGCACTTGCTCAGTAATAACAAGCAATATCATCCCACGGTCTTGTTTACACCATCAACACATCCTTTTTCTGTTTCATCCCTGTCATGAGTTTATGGTGCAGATGCCAATAAAGTTGTAGTTATAGTATTTCATCATCTAGCTAGCACTACTGAAGTGAATTTGGCATTAAATAAAGTAATGTTTTTAAATGGCAGGTAATTTAAATTGCAACATGCAAACAACATACCAAAAATCACTAAAGACACAAACTGTTCTTTGCAGTTAGTACCACAATGTGTCTTCTAGCTAAACATGTAGTTGTTCTGTTTTTCAGGAAAAGAAAAAAACATTAAGGTCAGACACTGAGAGATGGAGAAAGTTGTAAGGAAACTTGGGAGAAGAAAATCAGAGATTATTTTCAAAGATAGGGCTCAGCTTCATGATTTGTGATAAACTGGGAATTTAAAGCTAACATGTAATGCTCTAAATTATGCTTCTTTAATCAGATATTGGATCTGGATATATGATTCGATACATGTAACAACACTAATCTGTAGTGAGAGTAGGGAGCAGGTGGAAGAGACCCTGAAGAGGTGGAGGTATGCACTGGAGAGAAGAGGAAGTCTTGTAGCTCACGTACCTCTGCAGTCATCCATAGCTTCTGGCTGTTGTGTGTGTCATGATTGATTTGGAGGTGATGACATCATCAATAAGCTCACTGATGTAGCCAGTCACTGATGATGTGTGCTCCTACAAGTCAGTGCTATCACCATCACTTGCAAATCAGTGTGCTCAGAACAGTCCTGAAGAGCAGAGATGGATCCTGCTGGCCAGGTTCTCACCTGTTTCAGAACCAGTTTAAAAGTGTCTAGTGGTCTGCATGCTGGGATGAGCATAACAGAGTTATGGTCTGAGTAGCTGAGATGTCCCAGTCTCTACTGCGAATGTTTGTGTAAACAAGATCCAATATGTTTTCCCCCTTCGCAGCAAAGTTAACATTCTGATGGAATTTTGGGAGCACTGATCCAAGATTCGCATGGTTGAAATCTTCTGCAACAATAAACAGTCCATCAGCGCATGTGTTTTGAAGGTCACTGATTTCCCTGTAAAGTTCAGTGTGATTCCTTGGTGTTCGCACTGGTGGAATATACACTCTGAATGGACAGTGTGAATTCCCGTGGTAAATAAAATGGTCTACATCAGTCACAAACTCTAAACACAAAAACTAGACAAAAACTAGAGACTAAAACAGGATTCTTGCACCATTCAAGCTGGCCAACTCTCCTGTCTCCTAAGCAAAATGTTTATTATTGTGTGTTCATTATTGTATGTTTTTTAATTCTTTAAGATGAGAGCTACCAAGAGAAATTTCGTTCAGTGAATGCACAATAACCACAAAAAATTCAGGATTTCTTCATTCTTAATTCATTGCACAAGCCACTGCCGCGGGTCATACAGCACAGAGCTGCATGAAATGTGTTGAGCCTGTCTAGCTGAATAGTGGTGTCCAGAACTCTGTCGCTGAGCCATGTCTCAGTGAAAACAAAAACACAACAGTCTCTAAACTCACGCTACGCAGTTGCTGACGTTGGATGTAGTCCAGTTTATTGTCCAAGGAGCAGATGGAAAGATGAATTGACAGGAGGGCTGACCAGCTGGGATTAGCTCTTAGCCTAGCACACGCCCTCGTCCATTTACCACACTTCTACTTCCTCGCACACTGCTTACAGTGGTCTCTCTCCCTGCCACTGGCATCAAGTGATGCTGAGGCCAGAAGGCCCAGTCCCTGTAGCAGGTCAAGCACACGGAGCATCTCTAGTAGATCATTCTGTAGCTCAGCCCTTGGATGATCTCTGTTTTGCAGAAGTGTTTGCCGAAGGTAGACGTGAACATTGTGTATTCTGATGTCCCCACCCCAATAGGAGTCACGCTGAAAGACAGAACTAACAGACTAAAAGCACAATTTTTGGTTCTGGAGTGGCTGCTGTGTACGCTGAGTATGTCAGAAGGACAGCTCAGGCTGAACAGTTTGGAGGTAAGAGAGGCTAGGTGGAGATGGTTTGGACATGTATAGAGGAGGGACAATAGATTTACCGGACAAATAATGTTAAAGATGGAGCTGTCAGGCAGGAGGAAAAGAGAAAAGATTCATTGATGTAGTGAAGAAGGACGTGCAAAGGGTTGGTGTGACATAAGAGGGTGCAAGAGATTGGATGAGATGGAGGTAGACGATTGGCTGTGGTGACCCTAAAAGGGAGCATTTGAGAGAAGGAGTAGTAGTATACTAATCTTGTGTTATTTAAATGTGGCATGAAAAAACTAGACACTTTACTACATTTTAGTGCAGGCCAAACTAGTAAGTCTAGAGTATTTTGGTGAATTTTATAGTAATGCACTATGTTGGATTGGCAAAGGGCAGTCTGTGGTGTTTACAGTCAGTGTAAGGTTATATCAAGGGTAGCAGTCATCAGTTTAAATTTAAGATTATGATGCTGATTATCATTTACTGAATTCTACTTTTTATACTAGCTTTATACTGTCTACAGGTCGGAAATCAGCCACAATAGCTCATGAAACATCTGCTTATCTAATCCACAAAGAGCACTGAATCTCAGAGCAGCAGCAGCAGCAGCAGCAGGACAAGTCAGCTGATTACAGCCTGTACACAAAGAACATTCTACTGGAGCTCACAATACAAATTATAATGTGATTCATTTTTAAGTGATTATTTTTCCCAAGCTGAACCACAACACTCGATTTTTAGGTTTCCCCCACCTGTCAAATTCCACTTTAACCCCATGGTGTGCTGTGTGTTTTGATGTCTTTCAGCTTTTACTTCATTCAAGTCCATTCTTAAATCAACTGGTGTAAAAAAAATCTGTTAAATTCCTACCAGTTCTGCACAAAAGGATAAACAGCAAAGTAATAGCATTTAGCAAATAGAGTTTGAGTCTAATATTTTTTTTCAGGAGTTGGTAGAGCTTAAGACAGACAAAAAAGACTGATTATGAGGCGCCATCAAAAGACTCCACAGCTACACCCATAAAAGCAAAAATATACATGATTTGAAGTTGGCTGTTATCCCCTTCAAGGCAGTCTCCTTGTGAGGCACTGCACTGACGGCTTCCAAAGCTCCTGCTCCATTTCCCTGCAAGACTGGTTCTGACTCAGTGAATATAAGCATTTGTGATTTCACCATGTACCTTAGCTGAACTGAGACACAACCTCAACTTTTGTGTCAAACTGACCCACTTTCATGTTGAGGATCATCACTACTTATTAGAGCTGGGTGTCAAAGCTCATCAGGTAAGGAGGGTGACCAGGGGCATGCTTATCATTTTTTGACTATAATGAGGCCTGGATTGAAAAAAAGACAAACACATATATTTTCAAAAGAGTGATGGGAAAGCAGAGACGTGCAGTAGCAGCATGGTGCTTCATCATTTCGAGCTTTCCTGTTTATGACTGCTCCTGTCTGCCTAAGTCAACAGCCAGACAGGGAAAAAGTAGTTCTGGTATGCGTTCTTTTCCATCATGCTCACACTCTAACCATTTTGGTTTTAATAAGCTGTTCCTCTGCTTTCTC
Organism: Etroplus canarensis; assembly: GCA_015106775.1. NCBI lineage: Eukaryota > Metazoa > Chordata > Actinopteri > Cichliformes > Cichlidae > Etroplus > Etroplus canarensis. Next base: position 17,193 of record VUQH01090957.1, read on the forward strand.
TCTCTCTCTCTCTTTCTCTCAGTACTTCTTAATTTATTTCTCCATTCTTCCTTTTTTTCTCTGACCATCCCTCTCACTGTGTTTTTCTTATTGCTTATTTTCTTTCAAACAACTATTTTTGTCAGTATCTCCATCTTAGTTTCTCTCCCTGCTCTAGCAGAGGCACTTTGTTTGTGTAAGATCTTGGCATGGGTGGCATGCTTCCATATGGAAGTGTTCAGGAGATGATATAGAACATATGTGACCTCAGCTCCCTGGCTAAGGACTCTGTGGAGATCACACCGTGTCATTACTGCAGTGAGAACGCCAGCACTGCAGTGCAAGGGAAGAGAAAGAAGGACAGATATAATTAGGTTAACTAAAGGGGAAAGGGTGAAAAAAGAGCAAAAGAACAAGAAGTGGTGTTGAAAACATTGTGTCCTTTGTGAAGCTTAATGTGTGTGTCTTTGTGTTCTGGCCACCTAGCTGGTTAGGTCTCAATGCTATAGTAGGCTGAATTGAAGCAGAAAGGCCAGGTAGACTCTCACGCTTCAGTGTGCATTCAGGGCTTGCTTTGAACCTGAGTCTATCGGGAACAACTTCAGTAAATTGATTTTGTCTCAACCTTTGTGTAACAAAATCTGTCTGGAACCATTAATGTACAATTCCAAAGGAAAAAATCTACTTAGTTAAATACATTTCATAACATTTACCCAAATGACAGCTTGCTAAACAATAAAACCCTGATTTCACCAAGTAGTGAAGACATGCACTGATGTCATACAGCTTCCAGACCTCAAAATGAAAGCCAAGACTTGATCTCCACATTTTCCACATAATGCTTCACAGAGTACGAATCTGTTTTGATTGTTGTTGTCACAGGCTGGCCTGTGGAAGGATTTGGTCAAACCACAGTTATTTTGGTTCAGCTTGTGAAAGTCAGCAGAGCCTAACTTTTTTTCACACTGCACATGAGAAATATTGCTCATATAAAGCCATCTGATTGCACTATAGAGCCACAAGAACACTTATAAGACATAAGATGGTCTTACAGTATATAAAGTTGAAAGTTAATATGAGATATGCTGCAATATTAAAAATCTAATCCAACAAATTTAAAACCTAAGTGGATGATAAACTTCCAGACAAATAAAAGCATCTTTTCTATTCATTTTTCTATGTGATTAGAGAAAAATTTAGTACCCATAATTTTACACAAGACAATGCCAAAATGTTTACTTCCATGAGGGACAAAAGTGATCTATAAGGTGATCTAAAGCATTTACTGGTGGATGTTAACTACTTACTCCAGTAGATTGTAAGCAATGTCTCTTTAAGCTACTTTTCATTTTTATTTTTAATACATACTGAAATAGAATGTGTTTTCACTGTATTACTGGCCCATTTCTCCATCTTTGTTTTTTTTTTTATTAGGGTCTCAGTTAGCAGCATATTTTCACTTCTGCTTTTCTCCACCACACATACAAACATACAAACACAAACATACACTCATAACCATCCATCATGCAAATCTCCTGTTCTATTACATCTAAAAGGTGCTCTATTTGATTGAGACTGACTGTTCAGACTGCCATTCAAGTACAGCAAACTCAGTTTAATGTTCAAGAACCCAGACTGAGATGTCTTGAGCTTTGTGACATGGCACTTTAGCCTTCTGGAATCAGCTGTCAGAATATAGGTACACCATAGTCATAAAGGGATGGACATGATCAGCAACAATACTCAGATAGGCTGTGATGTTTAAACAATGCTCAGTTTGTACTAAGGGCCTCAAAGTGTGCCAAGAAAACATCCCCCACAATATGAAAACACAACAAAGCAGGACGATTTTTACGTCAATGTGGCAGAAATTGACACTCCTCAGACTAGGCAACATTTTTCCAACTTTCCATCCATCCATTCTCTTGCGCTTATCCAATTCAGGGTCACTGGGGGCCCGAGCCTATCACAGGATCAAGGCAGGGTACACTCTGGACAGATCACCAGTTTATTGCAGGGCTAATGGGCAACCATTCAGAATCAGATTTAGAATCAGAATACTTTTTTAATCCCACGTGGGAACTTGCTTACTTTGCAGACACTGTTAAACATATTATAGATTTCTCAATATTTGAAGCTCTGAGAAAAATGGAATAAATGAAAACTACACCCAAATATTAGAAGACATTTACACAGATGCCACCACAAGGATACATCTTGATAATCTTATATCAATAGAATTCGCAATTAAAAGAGGGGTACGTCAAAGAGATCCAATATCACCAAAACTATTCACAGCAGCCATGGAAGAAGTCTTTAAGAAATCCAAACTCAGTGACAAAGGATAACATAAATGGAGAGATCTTGACAGAGCTAAGATTTGCAGATGACGTTGCAGTACTAACCAGAAGTTTGGAAGACATGGAACATCAACTCCACGTTATTAATAAAAAATAGCCAGAAGATCGGACTAAAAATACATAAAGGAAAAACTACATTTATGACAATCCAAGAACAAAGAAAGAAATTAATGCTAGAAAATGAAGAAATCGAATAAGTTAAAAGCTATAAATACCTAGGACAAATGATCACTCCTAAAGAGACATTAAATGAAGAAGTCATGTGCAGGATAAGTGCAGCATGGACAAGTTTTGGAAAAATGACAGATATTTTTAGATAAAGAAGTGCCTCTAAACTTGAAAAGACAAGTATTAGCTCAAGGTTCAACATGTTGCTGAGATGCTCTTCTGCAGAACTTAGTTGTAATGAGTGGTCATAACAGTTGGTACTAGTGCTGATCACTTGATATTTTCTTGATATTGATATTATTCTTTGCAAACCCTAGAGGTGATTTGTGGAAAAATCCTAATTGATCAGCAGTTTCTGAAATACTCAGACCAGCCTAGCTAGCACCAACAACCATGCCACCAATGTTTAAGTCAATTAAATCATCTTTTCTCCCCATTTTTTTCCCTTTTTTGTTCAGTTTGAACTTCAGCAGGTTGTCGCTAAGTTACTAACATGTAACTGGCTGATTAGATATTTGAACAGGTGTTGAACAGGTGTACTTAATGAAGTGCCTGTTAAGTGCATAGACACATAATAACATCACTAACTGTTAATCATGCACTCTCCACCTCTGTTATATAGATTTGGGGAAATGAAGAGTCACACAGAACGGCATCAAGACAAACAGAATGAGCTTCCTGCATAAAAACATGTCTTTATATGAATCCTTTAAGTGTGTGTTTTTGAGTCTGACTGAAAGTAAACTTAGAAATTAGCCACCTGAACCAGCCATTTTACTGACTTCATCACTGATATCCATCTGAGGAAACTTATACGCTGGCTCAACCTAAAATAATTAATGTAACTATTTGTGTGGATTTTTAAAAAATAATTCCAATTCACCCATTATTGAGTAAATCCTATGAGACCTTTATTGTTGGACGGACTCTACTTTACTCTGATCAACTTGATTTACTTTGTTCTGTGGAAGCTTAATTAAGCTGAAACAACTTAATTTTAATCAAAAACTTTTGTTGATATTTATTCGTCAAATTATTTAAATTTAAGCCGTTCTAACTTGTTCATTTTACTTCCATTCTTCTCAGAAATGCCTATGCAAATTGTTACCTTAATTACTTATTTCACTTTAGTTACAGTAAGCTACACATGGCAATTCCAGTTTTATGATCACTGTTCTCTGCAAAACCGATTTTCACTTAGGCCCAAATGTTTTTTAATTGTGACCAGTTTTTGCATTGTGTGGGCAAAATAGATGTGAGCACTTTCAAAAATAAATCAATACATTCATACCCAAATGAGTTTTTACCAAAACTAACACTGTTTGGGAGCTCAAAATGAAAGCATCAAGTCAAATAATTGGAGGTTTTTACCAAGAAGTTGCCCTTGAACAAGACAAAACCAACAAAAAAATTAACATGGATTTTGGCGGACTGATCCCCTAAAATTAATCCAGAGCTTGACCCTCTGAATGTTTAAAAATATGCATCTTTGACTGCTTCCTTGTATTTTCCCCAAGGGGTTGCCACAGCTGTTGAATGTCCAAAAATACAATAAAAAGTGCACTATGTAAAAAGTTGTTGGTGTTGGAAAAAACACATCATCATTCCAGCCAGTTTTAACAAGGTATCCAACTGTCGCCTGTTAACAGAACAGCTGCTGTACCTAATCATGTTGCATAATCCTGTTACATTACCTGTGTGAGGACTTCTTCATAAACTTGCTTCTGTATTTTTTTATTCAACTGTGTAGTGTTTTCACAAATATCACATTTTCAAGGTGTATTATGAATGCTTGAAAAAGTTTCAATATCCGAAGTATTGATACACTGTTATCAACTGCACCTTTTTGATATTTTCTCTCTAACAGTAAAAGGATGCACTGCAGGACCTACAAAGCCACAGCTCCTCCTCTCACTCACTGGTAGTTCATCCACAAACAACCGAACAGACTTATTTTCTGTTACCTTTATTACACCAAGAAGTCTCCGTAAGATTAAAAAATCTCAACAAAACAAATGAGACCAAGTTAAGATATCTATCAAGCTAAGGTGGAAGTTTTACCAAGCATGACTTGTGCAAATACAGTTGCAGGAGCATTTTGAGTAGGAGGGATTCATTGTTTTTCTTAAAATAATAATAAGAAAATTAGAAAATGGCTGGCCTTATCTTTAAAGACACATATTGGCAGATTGATAGGTCACGCCATCACTCAGACATCAACTTGAGCCTACCATTCAACTGATTGGAAGAAATGCATCAGACTGTGGGCTGATGGTAGGCTAAAATTAAATTTCTACAATACCATACTTCTTCATAATCTCGATTCTTTTTTCTTTTGGGAAACAGATAAATAAAAGCAGAAAAAACACTGAAGCTACACTATATGGACAAAAAGTATGGGTCTGCACCTCTAAATCATAGAATTCAAGCATTCTATCCAGTTTCATTGGCACGGGTGTATAAAATCAAGCACCTAGCCTAACCTAGTCTGCCTTTACAAACATTTCTGGAAGAATGGGTCATTCTACAGAGCTCACTGAATTCCAGCTTGGTACAGTAAAAGGATGACAGCATTGCACCAAGTCGGTTTGTTATATTTCTTTACCTAGATATTCCACAATCATCTGCAAATGATATCACTGATATCACTTTATGCACCTTTATCTGCTCCATTGTATTCTCCCCAAAGGGTCACCACAACAGATTAATCTGCATCAGTAATGTGGCAGAAGTTTTACACCAGATATTCTTCCTCACACAGCCCTCCATGATGGTAGGGGCTTGTGTCCTCACCTGGAATCAAACCAGGAACTGTTGTGAGGCAAATGTACAAACCAATCCACTACAGAGATACTGACTGTGCTGACTCAAAAACTGCAGAGTTCCAGCCCTTCTCTGGCATCACCATCAACACAAAAACTGGAAACATGGGTTTCCATGGCCAAGAAGCTGCATGCATATCTTACATCACCATTCACAATATCCAGTGTAGGATGGAGTGGTGTAAAGAATACTGCCACTGGACTCCGGAGCAGTGGAAATGTGTTCTGTGGAGTGATGAATCTCACTTCTCTATCTGGCAGTTTGATGGATCAGTCTGGGTTTGATGAATGTCTGGAGAACATTACCTGCCTGACTGCATCTAACATATGTAAAGTTTGGTGGAGGAGGGAAAATTCTATAGGTATTTTTTCAAGGTTTGGCCTGGGCCCCTGAGTTACGTTAAAGGGAAATCTTAATGCTTCAGCTTACCAAGATATTTTGGACAATTTTATGTTTTCAATTTTATGAGAAGATTTTGGCAAAAGTCCTTTTCTGTTTCAGTATGACTGTGCCCCAGTGCACAAAAAGTCCATAAAGGCATGATTGGATGTGTTTGGTATAAAAGAATCTGACTGGCCCATATAGAGTCCTGACCTCAAACACCTTTGAGATAAACTAGAACAGTGATTTCTCATCTCTCTCATCCAACATCAGTCTGTGACCTCATAAATGCTCTTCCAGATGAATGCGCAAAAAATCCCACAGACACACTCAAAAATCTTAGATAGATTAGACACACTGGCATGTTGTAAAAGCTCCTGTAGGTGTAATGTTCAGGTTACCTAATGCTTTTGTCCACATAGTGCAATGCATTTGGATTAAAAGGAAAAACAGTCAGCATTCTTAAAAAAGTTGCTGATATGAAAAACTAGTTAGTTCTAAATCATTAAAAATATTAGCCAATAGCAGAGTGTGTCTTTTAAAACCATAGAAGATATTTGCCTTAAATACAATTTTACAGCCTTTTTTAAATTATTTTTTCATAGTTTAATTAATGGTACGAGAATAGAAGAAATATGACTAGAAGTGGGGGAGAAGACAAAAAGCGAATTTGTTAGACAATAGCCTGTGGGGTAGGACAGAAAGCTGAATAATTCAAAGGAAATTAAAAACATTTTAAAGTAAAACTCTGATTTAATTAGTTGACAGAGTGCATTTAAAATAGTCATAACTGAATAAAAGAGCATCTGTAAGAAAAGGGGTCAGAGAGAGCAAAACAAACTAGGGAAGCTGAAGGACCAGGGAGAAAGATGGCGTCTGGCTAAGAGAGACAGACAGAGCTTGCTTGCTCAGGCATTGATTCAGGGTCCCTCGAGGCTGCGTCTTCCATTTACCAATTTGTGTCTTTCCTACTCTCATACTCACCTCCGCCCATCTTCCTTCTCTCTGACGGATCATTCGCAGGGAACAAACAACGCCGCTCGGGAACACCGGACCCTCGGTTGCCAGGCAACCACACACTGACTTGATGGAGTGGAAGCAACTTCAGAGGCCTCTGTGAGAACAGTATCAAGGTTGTTATTAGTCTTGAGTCCCAATAACCTCATACACACAGATATATGCAAAATGCATGAGAGGTGTGTACCCATGCTAGAAGCATGCAGCCATATAAAAAGACATAATATATAACCACTGCTACTGTTAAACAGTTGCTAACAGATGGCTGACTGCTATTATAGTTCATCTGTCCTGTACTTTAGGTTTTCGCTGTGCATGTCAAACTTCTCCTTTGCCACCCTCTCTGGTTTTATGACATATAAAGGAAACACTTCCTCTCTCCTCCCTACTAAAGATGAATGTGGTTTTGATAATAACAGACAGTTATTAATTAAAGGGTAAAACAGACTCACTGCTCCCCCCTTTAATTCACCACTATGTTATAAGAGGTTGAGGTGTGGATGGGGAAAATGTGGACTGGAGGGGGAAACAGTCAGTTCCACAGCATGCAACTGAGAGCTTTTGTGCTTGTCAGGTTTATTTTAGCACTCCATGTCTACTTATCTAATAGACAACTAATGTTAGAAGTGTTAGAAGTGCAAACTGCTGTACTTAGCTAAGGGACTTGAAAAGATGGTAAGAAACACACCTTTAATTAATAAGTAATAAAACAAAAGCTGACAGTCAATTACAAAATAGTGTCAAGTGAGTTCCTTTATCACACACTGCAGCCTGATGGTCCTTCTAGCTAATGCCAAAGAAACATTTGTAGGTCAATTTATGACACTGTGTTTATTTCTGTTTGCTCAGGTATTTGCCTATGCAGAGGGATATACATCCAACCCAAATGTTCTCTAAAAAGCAACACCACATAGCTTGACACGGATGGTACTGTGCATACGATATGTTATAAGGACAAAAGTACTGGGTCACCTACCAATTACACATACAGGAGCTTTTGTGATATCCCATTCTAAATTCATTATATAGGGTTGTTCAACTTTTTCAGCTATAGCAGTTTCTACTCTTCTGGAAAGACTTTCTATAATATTTTGGAGTGTAGCCATATGAATGTTTTTTTTGCCCATTCAGCTGGAAGAGCATTTGTGAGATCAGACACTGATGTTGGATGAGAGGGCCTGGCTCACCACTCCATTCTAATTGATCCCAAAGGTGCTGGATGGGGTTGAGGTCAGTGCTCTGTGTGGACCAGTCAAGTTCTTCCACAACAAACTCATCCAACCATGCCTTTATGGACCTTGCTTTGTGCATGGGGCCACAGTCATATTGGAACAGAAAAAGGCCTGCCCCAAACTGTTCCCTTATGTTTTGGCTCAAGGCTCAAGCATTAAGATTTCCCTTCATTGGAACTAAGGGGCCTAAGCCAACCCCAGAAAACAACCCCATAGCACTATCCCTCCTCCACCAAACTATACAATTTGTACAATGCAGTCAGACAGGTAATTTTCTCCTGGCAATTGCCAAACCCAGACCAATCCATCAGACTGCCAGATAGAAAAGAGAAATGTGTCACTCCACAGAACATGTTTCCATTGCTCCAGAGTGCAGTAGCAACAGGTTTACAACATGCTTGGCATTGTGCTTGGTGATGTAAGACTTAGAAATCTGTGAAATGGTGGAACTTTTATGTGGAAAGTAATTTCAAATGCAACATTTCAATGTGCTCAACAAATATAATCTAACACACAAATTGCTTCTGTGCAGTTTGCCACATACTGTGTCTGCTTGCTAAACAGTTACTTCATTTTGCAGGGAGAAAAAAATTTTATTGTGAGATAACTTCACCCTCAGAGATGGAGAAAGCACTAAGAAAGAGGACAGGAGTGCAAGATGAGAGATTATATTCAATGGCAAAGATTGCTAAGCAAGTGATATTTCATAAACTGGAAATTTAAAGCTTCTATGGAATTTACTAATTTATGTTTGACAGTTTTAATCTGACATTGGATCTGTACATGATGTCTTGCTGTTATGCAGTTATTGCAACTGTCTTTGATGACACATTAAATGATAATTTCATCTTATTCAAAGATTATATATCATTGCTATAGCATAGGATCTTGGGTACCAATAGAGACAAAAGAGAGATGTGGTGCTTAAAGAATTCTGGATTAAAATTTATAAGAGAATGTTGTAGAAGCAAAGTTGGTAGTACAAGTATAACTCCTAGAGGAAAAAGCTTTATAAATCTTGTTTGTGGGAAAGTCAGCAAACTTCTAAATGATTTCAGAACATTTGAGTTGATATTGTATACATGCAGTTTTTAACTACTGAAGTTAATTTAGATAATACTTCAAAATAGCTCTCCCCCCCAAAAGTACCCAGATGCATATCCATATGGCTACAGAACTTGCAGTTTAACTTGATAATTTAACACTTGCCAAATTCCACCTTTATACTAGCTTTATGCTGACTAGTAATTGGAAAACAGCAATGATGGCTAATTTAATATTGTATTTATTGTAGAAGTCAGCTGGCTAACTTCACAAAGAGCAGTAAACCTCAGAAGAAGTACGAGCACATGTAGATGTTGATCAAAATCTGTCCACAAAGAAAACAAATCTAATGATGCTCACAATACAAATTATTATGCAATTTATTTCTAAGTGACTCATTTCTCCTTGCTGTCCTGCTACACCAGAACTTAGGGTTCCCAATCCCACTTCAACTCTTTTTCTCAAAGCTTTAAGAATTATCCACCTTAAACTATGATACATGTTGCATACTATCAATTTTTTTTTTAGCAACAATTTGATTTATCAATGACAAAATGCTTGCAGCATATGTAGGCATATGTATCAGAAAGTCAGTGTTCCATTTTTTCTCTCTCCCTCCATTTTCTTTTTATGATTTTTGATCCATAAATGCAGTTACCAGAACATTAGGTTAAAGTTTGTTGCATGTACAGGTAGGGTTGTACATGCTGGCTAAGAATTAATCATTTAGTAGGTGAAGCTTTTAGTACGATTTGTTGTTTTTTTGTAAAACAGAATTTTCCATCTTAACAATAAACATCAGTGCCTGATGTGTTCACTATACATATTTCTTTTTACTTTAAGTTTACATGAACTGTGCCAAGTTGATATATTTAGCAATAAATAATCCCACTGCCAACATAAGTTCAGAAGGTATAGCAAATTTTATATCATGGTGTTTAAATTTTCACTCAGGGGAACACACACACAGAGAACATATCTGATGTCTGTCGGCATTTCCTGTCTGTTGGAAAGCCTGTAAGGAGGACAGGTGCAGCAAGAGAACAGCCGTCATTCAGCGCTTGGTCACAGCCTCTGTGCCATTGGGACCAGTCTTCATTCTCCCTTTTTCCTGTTTTACAGAAGACAGAAAAGCTTGAACTTCTATTACCATTTCTTCTGGGAAAAAAGGAGGCTAAAATAGGATTTCATGGACCTGTATAATGTATTTTTTACTATCCAGAGGATACGTTCTAGATATAAGGAGAAGTAACTTGGCAAAAAAATAGTCAGGGCTGGTTTTAGAATGCTGATTAAAGGACTGTTGGCCTATATCTTATTCATTTGTAAGACAAGGGGTTTGTTGAGACTTGAGAGGTCCGCTTATTTTGCAATACACTAAATGCTGTTTATTCTGTGCTCAATAGGGTGAGAAATTAACTATATATCACACCCTCATACACACAAAAACACACACATATGTATACACAGTCATGTGAAAAAGAAAGGTTTCACAGGGCTCAATGCAGTCCTGTGAAAACTCTTCACATAAGAAAAAAATTTCACAAATGAAAGCATTCAAGGCAGCTGCCAATCTTTCGGTCCCATCAAAATTCACCCCAAGGTCAGACCGTGCAATGTTTAGCGAAATTGTAAAAAAACCCAAGAGCTACAGCTCAGACTCTACAGGCCTCATTTGGCATGTTAAAAGTTCAGTTTAAATAGAAAAAGACTAAACAAGTATGGCTTGTTTGGAAGGTTTCCAGGAGAAAGCGTCTTCTCTCTGAAAAGCACATGGTAGCAAAACTTAGGTTTGCAATATTGCATCTGAAAAAAATATAAAACTTCTGAAAGAATGTCCTTTGGACCAGCTGTTTGGCCATAATTGACAGTGTGATATTTGGAGAAAACCAAACACAGCATATCTGAACAAACACCTCAGCAAGTGTCAAGCATGGTGGTGGACGGGTGATGATCTGGGCTTGTTCTGAAGCCACAGGACCTGGGCACTTTGAACTCACTGAGTCAACCATGAACTCTGTATACCCAAGTATTCTAGAGTCAAATGTGAGGCCAACTCTCTGACAGCTAAAACATGGTTGAAAAGTTGGTCATGTAAAAGTACAGTAACCCCAATACACCAGGAAATCTACAATAAAAGGAAAAGATTCAATGCATTGCAATAGCCTAGTCAAAGTCCACACCTCAACCTGATTAAAATGCTGTGGTAGGAGCTTAAGAGAGTCATGCATAAATGGATGCCTGCAAATCTCCATGAACTGAAAGAACAATGTAAAGAAGAGTGGGCCAAATTTCCTCCACAACAATGTGAGAGACTGATAGTTACACAGAAAATGATTATTTCAAGTTATTGCTGCTAAAGGTGAGCCTATAAGGGTGTACTTAGTTTTTACTGAGCCCTGTAAAAGCCTTCTTTTTTACTGTTACTGCAAGTATATTACATTAGTTTGTATTCAAGTTGTATTAAGTACATTTTTCTGTGGTGTTAAGAAAAATCATCTTTGTAGGCAGGCGCTGTTTCAAATAAGATCAAGTTGAAAAACAAATAAACAAACATAAAAAAACACAAGAATTTCCATGGAATGTACTTCTATTTACATGACTGTGTATGTGTAACACATGAACTGCACTTTTATATATGACCAATACTATGGTTTTCATATGCTGTCACACTGCCCTCCACACTCCCATTTGCTATCATTCTGCCAAAAGAGTGCTCTTGGGGTCGGTCATTGATATAAGTGTGATGAGGACTGGTATTCAAATACTGTTCTAGTCATTTTTTTTTTAATCTCAGTGGCAGTGATTGTACTGAAACAGTCAAATAGTGAAAGCAATAGTAGAATACACTACATATGGACACTTTGTCCAAATAATTAAATCCATATTGAGCATTTTGATGTTTTTGTATTTGTATTTAGTAACACACTTATTTAGTTGAAACATCATGAGAAATATTGTGGACTAAATTGAGTTAAAATAAGATATAGAAAAATAAATTAAAATTTATGGCACACATACCTGCACCCCAGCTGCTATTGTTGAGACACATTTTGGGAAAGTGGAAAAAAGGGATGCTTTAATTTCTATATATTTTTTAAAGGCTACAAAAACATGCAAAGAGGTATTGCTTATGACTGAATGTCTTTGTATGCATGTTTCAGTTGCATTTATAGGATCTGTGCACAAATGTATCATTGTGTGTGACCCTCTGACGCCTCTTACAGAGACAGCTAGGCTTATGCAAGTTCATCCTAATTCGTGTGGTTGAGGTTTTACAATTTTCAATATGAGTTGTGATGTTCTAATGACCTGGTCCACCTAGGAATTTCTCTGCTTTTCTCTAATACCTGCCATCATCCTCTTACAAGGCCATAGGTCGATTAACCACAATGAAAAGGTCCAAAGAGAACTGTGCAAGGAGTGTGTATGTGTGAGCGTGTGTGCAAGTATGTAGTGGTATATGCTGCTCAAAGACTGTAGGAGTTGATCTGCAGTATAACTGTGTGATTATTTAATTACTAGAACTGCAGATCAGTTAGGATCAAAGTCAGTTTGCAGCCAATACCTGGTAACAGATTCACGTCAGGATTTTTCAAACACAAAATGTGTATAATAGGCAACAAAGTAAAAAATTATAAAAATAGTGAAAAAATAATTGCTATCTCATAGTGTTTTTTGAAGGACTATTTTAAGAGATTTTTCTGCAAGATTTTCAAAGCACAAATTGCCAAAACATTTATCCTCAAATACATCCTAAATATAAGAAAAAAACAGCTGGAAGTACTCATGAAGTAAGGAGGAACTACTACATAACTACTTAGTATGCATCTTCACTGCTTGAGTCTACACAAAACAATAAAATAAATCCATGATAGTTCTTTATTAGTCACTATAGTCGTCTATTAAGCATTACTAGGGAAGCACCAGTGTTATTAGCTTCAGTTCAGTCCTGATTTCTTATATAGCTATTGCTCCCCTTTTTTACAGTACACAAAAAACGAAAAAGAGCTTAATCTAACCTGTGTGATATTTTATCTGTGTGATATGTCACACAATTTCAGAGTAGTGTCATCCCAGACAGCTAGACATAACATCAAAATCCATTCTCTCACATTCAGACCACTTTATTAGGAACACCTTACAAGAAATGGGTTGGGCCCCCTTTTGCCTTCAGAGCTGCTTTAATTCTTCAGGGCACTGATTCGACAAGGTGTTGAAACATTACTCAGAAATTCTAGTTCATATTGACAAGATAACGTCAATTGTAATCTCAGTTTCCTGTTCTTAGCTGAAAGGAGTGGCACCCAGTCTGGTCTTCTGAAGCTTTAGTCCATCTGCTTCAAGCTCCAACATTCAGAGATGCTCTTCTGCCTTGGTTGTAATGATACGTTATTTCAGTTGCTGCTGTCAGCAATGACGCTACATTCAAATTAATTTAAATCACTGTTCACTGACATTCTAATGCTCAGTTTAAACTTCAGCAAATAAGTTAAGTTTATTTATAGTGTCTTTCAAGACAGATGCCATAAAGTGCTTCACAAAATAGATTAAAAGGATTACAACAAACAACAGAAAATACAAGACAAGTTAGATAAAAGCAGAAATAAACAGGTTAAATGAAGGCAAGTCTAAACAGACTGTTCTTCAACTGCTTTTTAAAAAATGTCAGCAGTTTTCAATTTCAGTGGGAGATAGTTCCAAAGTTTAGGAGCAATGACTATAAAGGCACTTAGCTTTGAGTTTGATCAGCAGACCCTGATCAGAAGACCTCAGAGTCCTGCTGCTGTTGTATGGCTTCAAAAGTTCTTTCATATAAGGATATGCCTGACTGTCAAAGATTCACTACTGGAGTCTAAAGGCACGATGCCTTTAGAGGACAACCAAGAACAGTTTAAAAGCTTCAATGAAGTGCTCAGAAAATAATGCTTAAAATGAACGTGCAACAATGTAGTGATGTTAAAGGGCTGGTGGATCTTGGCTGGGTGTGAGCAGGATACAGTTCCTTGTAGCAGTCCTTAGGAAGAATTCAAAGAGCTCTGGGGGCTAGAGCTTTAAGCTACGTTCACACTGCAAATTTTAATGCTCAACGGCCCAGAAGTAACACATATGCGCAGAAGAAGACGTGGCGTTAGATGCAGCACACTGTGTTTACAGAAGTAAAAATGAATACTACACATATCAGCATGAGAATAAAACCTCACTTTCTTTCCACTGACTAGCGCTATCAACGCTGTGTATCATGCTTGTTTTGTCCATTGTTTATATTTGATCTTGCCTCATCTCGCCTCCTCCGGTGCAGAATTATGACGTCTGTCTCATTTCATTGACGTAGAAGTCGGATGAAATATGACATCACCGTTCAGACTGTGGTTGCTTTGAAAAACATCAGAAATGTATCCATTTGAGGACCACATATGACAGTGGCCTAAATCTGACTTGAAAAAAATCAAATTTGTGCTGTTCAGACTGTCAAAAAATCCAATATGGGTCACATATGGGTAAAAAATTGGATTTGGGCCACTTTTGCCTGCAGTATGAATGTAGCCTTCGTCAGGCTTACAAGTTGGAGAGTTCAGGCTGGCAGGCAGGCAGTTTACACTAGAGATGGCAGCAAAGAAATAAGGTAAGTATTCCAGAAAAACACAATGAAAAAAGACAACAAAAAAAACCCCACAAGGAAATGGTCTAGATTACTATACTTGTGAAGCTAATAATCAGAGCAGAGAAAAGCCACATCCATAAATACAGCAGTGAAACAGCAAACAGGTGTGCCAGCCTGACTCCACTCCAGCCACACCCATTCATGGAACCAACCAAAGTTTAACACTACTAGCCCACCTCAGACAGGAGGGAGATAGGCAGAGCGCAAGGAAAAGAAAAGAGAGAGAGACAGATCAGCACCTGAAGGCAAGAGGACCATGAAACCTCACCATGAGGTGTTCTGTACAACATAACAAGAACTTTATACAGAATTATCTATTTAATTGGGAGCCCTGTAAGTGTGACATGAGACCTTCCACCAGATTTAGCAAGAAGCCTTGCAGCAGCATTTTCAACAACTTGTCGGCAGTTCAGAGATGAGTTACTGAGACATGTGACTCAAGCTTTGCAGTAGTCAAGATGTGATGATACAAAAGCATGTCTACATGTCACTGAGTAGCTACATCGAGTAGCTTAGCTGAGTAATACTTGCAAAATATATATATGTATGTGTGTGTGTGTGTGTGTGCGAGAACATAGGGGAGAGCCGCACCAAGATGGTTGTCTAATTTCAAATTCATTTTCGTGTTTGTTTGTTCTACTAATTTGTTTTGTCCTCCTCTAGATTTCTCCCTATTGCAGCTTTCTCTAGTCTTTTCAAAGAAGCAGGGATAGGATGCAGTTTATGCATTATGAGGTTTTGTTTCTTTATACTAGATTAAATTCCATCTGCTCTTTTGGAACATGATTGCTTTTAAAAATTCTCTGGTATTTAAAAACATTTTTGCGATAACTTTGGAATAAGTTTAAGAAGTGCCACTAACTTTTTTTAGCCAAATTTGACATCCATGTGATAAATGCAAACACAAAAGTTGTGATGTATAATTTTAGCGGTTTTCCAAGAGTTAAAAGATTTATGATTATCACTACAATCATTTGATCATTTACACGTACATTGCTGTAAAAAACATTTTCTTTTATGATACTAGAAAACATTCCAAGGTAGCTAATGCTGGCCAAGTCTGTAAAGCTTCAGGCCACTCAACTGCTACCCCCACATTACATACTAATCTCATCTCATCTCACTCCAACCTAAATCCAGCACATTAATCATGGTGGTGTACTTAAGCTGTCTGTGATCTGATGCTGCTCATACTTTTGCTACATGCCTGCACACAACCCTTTCCCAAAAACTATGCTGCTGCTTACTTTCACTGCTCTCAATAGGCAGTCTGGACCCAGTGTCATAGCCAGTTCCTGGGGAGGTGGGGGGGGTTAAGCTGCAGGTATAGCTATTATATATATCCCCAATTTCAAAAAGGTTGGGACACTGTAAGGGCCCTGTAATACCATGACAATTTAACAAGCTTGTGCCAACACATCCAAATTCCTCTAAAAACCTGGCATATGCAGAACAATGATGTTAAATGGATGTATACATACAAATTTGCTACCATACAGTATATAGAACGTAATACCAACGAATGGTAGCGCATTGCCAGCATTTACAACTTAAAGCCCATTTGTACCACTTCCCTTAAACACAGCACATAAGCAATTATACGGTACCTGTACGTTAGAAACACGTCCAGTACGACTGGAACACGTCAAATAAGTCTACAAACGTCAATAATCCACTGGAAGTTAGGTTGATATATGTTAAAAACGTTACTCATGGGTATTAATACGGTTTGCGTAGGCTAGACATTATCTCAACGTATTTCGGCAACATATGGTCCGTTTATGCGGGACATATGAGCCATACGCTGGCAAACGTCAGAGATTTTGTGCAAGCTCAAAATTTTCCAGCAACCTCACCGTACTATGACGTATACTGGCATATTTCAGCATGCTCTTAACTTATACAAAACTTACTTAGAACTTAATCGACGTAGGTCAGCATATTTGCACATTTTTTCCTTCGTCAGCATACGCTTGTTAAATCATCAAGGTGTGACAGGGGCTTAAAATATAAATAACCCAGGACTGTCGAGCAACTGGAATCCTTATATTAGACAAAAAGAATAACATTCCTCTTCCAAAGGTTCAGCAACTAGTGCCCTCAGTTCCCAGATGTTTATGGACTGTTGTTAAATGAACATCAGGAACATTATTGTGAAATTGCTCCACAAATTGTAGACATGGTTTCAGACAGATTGCTGAACCACTGCCCAACTTGACCTCTAAGAGATTCTGCCCCTGTAAGATGCTCTTTTTATACCTAGTCACAGTACCTGGTCTGTTACTAATTGACATAATTAGTTGCAACATATTCCTCCAGCTGTTTGTTTTTAGTACTACTTACTTTTCCAGCCTTTTATTGCCCTGTCCCAGCTGTTTTGAGATGTGATGCTGCCATCAAATTTAAGATACGCGAGTATTTTCATGAAATAGTAAATGTCTCTTTATCAACTTTTGATATGTTTTCTATGTTCTTTTGTGAATAAAATATTGGTTTATGAGATTTGCAAATCAATCTATTGTGTTTTATTGATATTTTATTCTCTCTCTCTCTCTCTCTCTCTCTAAATATATATATATATATATATATATATTACTACACAAGATCAACAGGACCCTAAGAGCCTTCATCAGGAACTCAATGGGGATGTGGCGTACAACACTAGAGGCCCCTCTACTGGTCTGCATAGGCCTGAGCCCCCTCATTGAGATCATTAACAGGACTGGCTACAGATACCAACTACGGAATGGAGCAGTTGTCAGCCACCTCCTCTACATGGATGATATGCCAAGAGTGAACGAGATACTGATCCACACCACCAGGATATACAGCAATGACATCGGAATGTCATTCGGACTGGAGAAGTGTAGTCGGATGATAACGAAGAGAGGAAAGGTAGCCAGAACTGAGGGGATCGAACTACCAGAAGGCAACATTGCAGACATAGAGGACAGCTACAAGTACTTGGGGATCCCACAGGCAAATGGGAACCATGAAGAGGCCGCTAGGAAAGCTGCAACCACCAAGTACCTGCAGAGGGGTAGGCAAGTCCTGAGGAGCCAGCTGAATGGTAAGAACAAGATCCGGGCAATCAACACATACACCTTGCCCGTGATCAGGTACCCTGCTGGGATAATAAGCTGGCCAAAGGAGGAGACAGAAGCCACTGACATCAAGACCAGGAAGCTCCTGACCATGCATGGAGGGTTTCACCCCAAGTCCAGCACCCTGAGGCTGTATGCTAAGTGGAAGTGGTGAGTGTCAGTACCACAGTCCAGGAGGAGACAACAAATATCCATGAATACATCAGGAAGATGGCCCCAACCAACCGTGTGCACAGTGAATACCAACCCGAGGAAGAGGAGGAACCATCATGGAAGGACAGGCCCCTGCACAGTATGTACCACCGGCAGATAGAGGAAGTGGCTGACATCCAGAAATCCTACTAGTGGCTGGACAAAGCTGGACTGAAAGATAGCACAGAGGCACTAATCATGGCAGCACAGGAACAAGATCCATAAAGGCTGGG
>VUQH01090958.1:6621-17004 GCA_015106775.1 Etroplus canarensis
CCCAAACCAGTCGAGGCAGATGGCTGCCCCTCCCCGAGCCTGGTTCTGCTGGAGGTCTCTTCCTGTTAAAAGGGAGTTCTTTCTTCCCACAGTCACCAAGTGCTTGCTCATAGGGGATGGTCTGATTGTTGAGGTTTTCTCTCTAATACTGTAGGGTCTTTACCTTACAGTGTAATGCACCTTGAGGTGATTTTTGTTGTGAATTGGTGCTATATAAATACATTTGAATTGAATTAATTGACAAATAGGTCATGACGTGTTTGGGTATTCAAAGAGCAGAGTGACGGATTCTTTCACAAGTAAAAATGGGAAGTGTTTTGTCACTATGTGAAGGCCAGCATGAAAACAGTTCAGCGACATGAGAATGATTCTTTTCATTGTAAAGCTGCAAAGAATTTCAGCATCTATGGTACATATTTGTGGAATCAAGCGAAAACTCTGCGTAGCTGAGAAGGCTGAAGAGCAGTACTGAATGGTCATGATCGTCGTCCTCAGACAGCACAACATGAAAACACAAACCATTCTGTAGTGCAGTGGTTCTCAAACTTTGGGACCAGAACACCAGGAGGGAAATATGAGGAGCACCTAACTTAAAAAAATATAATTAAAAAAACATATCTTAAGTCTCTCTCCTGCGGTTAAGCTAACATATTTAATATAACAATAACTTATTACTTTTTTTTTGCCAATATAACAATAACTTATTACTAACGTTCTGGTCAGATATTGCATCTGTTGAATCTCTTTTACCTCGTTTGCTGCAGGGCACTGAGAGTATTAACTTTTTAATTACATGTGCCTTATGCTGTTGAATTTGTATTTATAATATTCCTGTGCGCTTTTATGGAACGACTGCTTTAAATGAGCATTAGAAACTTGTGTGAAGTAACGCTTCTGGTTTCTCTCTCTGGCAGTCTGATGGATGAGTCTGGGTTTGGTGAATACCAGGAGAATGTTTACCTGCCTTACTGCATTGTGCCAACTCTAAAGTTTGGTATAGAAGGGATAATGCTGTGGGGTTGTGTGCCTGGGGCCCTTCGTCTCAGTGATGGGAAATCTCGATGCTTCAGCTGACCGAGACATTTTGGACAATTCTGGTGTGAACAGTTTGGAGAAGGTTCTTTTCTGTTCCAGCATGACTGTACTCCAGTGCACAAAGCAAGGTTTATAAAGGCATGGATGAATAGGCTTATTGTGCAAGAACTTGAGTGGCCCACACAGAGTCCTGACCTCAACCTCAATCCCAAATCCCACTGGGATGAAAAAGAACAGAGATTGTGAGCCAGGGCCTCTCATTCAACATTAGTGTCTGACCTCACAAATGCTCTTCTTGATGAATGGACAACCATTTCTACACACACACTCCAAAATCTTGTAGAAAGCCTTCTAAGAAGAGTGGAAGCTATTGCTACTTCAAATTCAGTGTTAATGCCTATGGACTTAGAATAGGATGTAATAAAAGTTGCTGTAGGTGGATGTGGGCCAATGATTTTGCCCATATAGTATATTTAAAATACTAAATAAATATTAACTTTACTCACTTATTATTTTCAACTAGCTTTTATTGTATCTGCAATAGCATTAATTAAAACAGGTTATTACAACAAAGCATTTTTGATAGACACAGAAAAGCTGGACAGGTTTGTGCGGTTTTGGATGATCTGCCTCTGTGTGTATGTCTGTATTATCTTGAAAGATTGAATATGCACTTCTTATTGCATCTATGACTGTTCATACAGCTACTACATAGGGAAAAATTGTATTTTTCACTAAACTAAAGTTGTTTTTAATGTGGATTTTTCAGTGATGTTGTACAGAGGTGCCAGCACCTGTAAGGGCAGTCAAATCAGCAGTATGTTCTTAAACATGGATGCTGCATTCTCCAGGTGAAAGAGAAAGATGATCTGGCTTGTTATTGGTTACAGTGCATGGGATTCTAGAACATCTTTGAAGGCAGGTTTGAACCAAAAAAATGCTACCATCCAGATGCTGCCCTTTTTTTGGGGGAAGGCCTTGCTTATTTCAGTAAAACAACGCTAAACCATATTCTTCACTGTTTAAAAGAATCGAGGCTCTGTAGTAAAAGAGTCTGTGTGCTAAACTATCCTACATGCAGTCCAGATATTGATGCATTTTAAAATGAAAATCACCACAATAGAGGCTCCAACTTGTTGAGCAGAAATATATCGAGTGTAAGACCCGTGTCTTGTCTCTGTTAAGCACTTTAAGTGGAGCTAGATGTTATTATACATTATGACAGAGTAAAAGGATGAGGTCTTTAGTCTGGGCCTTCATACTCTAACATCATTACTGACTCCACCATCACAGTGATACTTTCCACCCACAGTTCTCAGATGCAGTGTACCATTTATCTCATGAGCCACATGCAGGAGTTCAATACACATTAGCCATATTACTTATTTTGACATGCAGTCAATTCTGAACCTATTTTATATGTACAGCCTCTGTTTATTTGTAAAAAAACGGATTACGTCCTCAGGCCTTAGTGGAGCAGAAGCGGTTGTGGTCAAACTCAATCTAAGTTCAAATTAGGACTGCCCTCCTGTGTAATAGATCTCATCAAGCGTGTGCTGCATGCATGCTGTGTGTTGTCATGCCTGTTCTGTGGTATTTTTGTACTGATGCAGCCTTACTTTTAATTCAGTTTGTTCTATATTGGAGGTGTTACAAACTTGTAAAATATATTCACAGTGTAGATGACAATGCACAGTATATATCTGTTTCACATACTGAGGCTGTAATAAAATTTCTTCCTGGTTTCAGATGTCAGACCTTGATTATGTTGCTGTGGCAGCTGCTGGTGTTTGTTTGCCTATTTCAAGAGGTCACTCTGAGGCTTCTCTTGTGACTGATCAGGGGTATGTTCATCTTTGGCCCAGAGGTCAGAGGTTAAATACATGGGGGGAGGAAGGCAGGGTCCGGTCTGGGCCTTGCTTGAGTCGACTTGTGACCTTCAGTTCAGTGCTTTAATGTGTCATGTACCACAGCTTTATTATCCTTAGTATTTTTGTGCTCTTTACACTGAATTACTGCAGTACAGTACAAGGATTTTGTTTTGGTAGGGTGTGGTTATGGTAGGGTGGATCGAAACACTGTTCTCTTGGCCTTCCTGTACACTGGTGTCAGGTGAGGGGAAGACAAGTATGTGATATGTTGATAAAGAACTATTATTGCCATTAATTTTAACTTGCTCATTATTTTCCTGTTGAAATAGATTAATTGTGTTACGTTAAAAATGTAATTTAAAGAAAGCAAAAAAAGAAGTTTAGCCTTTGACTTAAATAGCCAGTTTTCTGATGAAGACAGTCAGAATAAAGGGAAGTTTTCATACTTCCCCTTGTTTTCTGTCATGTACTGTGTATACAGTTATGTTGGCGGATGCTTATTTTAAACAAGGCCTGCATTTCAAAAAATGAAGTCAGTGTATGTACTAGGTATCACAGTGTTCAAAACACTGTTTCAGACCGTTTTTTTCTACCCTTGGCTCTGAATGACGTCAGTGCGAGCGGATATCCCTAATATGGTCATGTCAGACACACAGTTATAGTTGTGAGTACAGAAGCCCCACCCACCTGCTGTTTAGACTTTGTGTCTGTGAAGGGCAGCCTATCAGAAGAAAGTTGGATTAAAGGGGGAAGGCAGCTAACATGGCTTGTTTCAAATGGAATAAACTGAACACCTTCACCAAGAAAAGTATAAGAGCAATTCAATAAGGAGAGATCATTTACAGAATATGAACATGTTTTATGGAGTTACAGAATTTATATAAGTAAATTGTGAATTGGCAAAAGCTTACTGAGTTACAGAGAATTATGAATAAATATTTTGGTGATTCAAAATATCACCAAAATATCTCTTCTGTCATTCTGAGAGACAGAATGACAGAAGAGAACTAAGATTTAAAGCATATGGAATAGAGACTGATTGGCTCGCAGATGGCGAGCGAGAAATGGATTGTGTCAGAGTGGTGACAGCAGAACAGGGTTTGAGAATCAGGTAACTGAAAGTTGTATCCAGTACATGCTACATGCTACAGTCATTACAGTGATGCTGATGAGTACAATGGTATGCAAACATGTCTGTTTATTTGTAAAACTACAGCAGTAAAGGGCTGGATAGGGACCAAAGCTTCTCTAGAAGCAAGTCTTGCAACTCAGCAGCCATCTTGAAACCAGTCTCTTATTTAGGCAGTTCATTTGAAGCAGTATCTAAATTTACTGTACTTCCAGTGATCACCAGGACATAAAAACTGCATGTTGAGTCTGATCTAATAAAATTATTTTAAAAGTTTGCTGACTTTGTCTAACATAACAGTTTTAAAAACTGCATAATTCTCCCATAGACGTTCTTTGACGGCCTTCTCTTACTTGAAATGACTCTGTGTGGGCCAATATTGAGGCCAAATTATTTATCTAGTTTTCTTTTTATTTATTTATTTTATTTAGTTTAATTGCCTAGGATCAAGCTTCGAAAGCAATGTACAGAGCACTAGAGAGGTGAAGAAGAGAGTGCAGGCAGGGTGGAGTAGGCGGGGACGAGTGTCAGGGGTGCTTTGTGACAGAAGGATAGCAGCAAGAGTGAAAGTGAAGGTTTACAAGACGGTAGTGAGACCTGCTATGATGCATGGTTTGGAGACAGGAGGCAGAACTGGAGGTGGAAGAATTGAAGAATTTTAGATTTTCCCTGGGAGTGACCAGGATGGACAGGATCAGGAAATGAGTCCATCAGAGGGACAGCTCAGGCTGAGATGGTTTGGACATGTTCAGGGGAGGGATAGTGGATATATTGGACAAAGGATGTTGAAGATGGAGCTGCCAGGCAGGAGGAGAAGAGGAAGACCACAGAGAAGGTCGATGGATGTAGTGAAGGAGGACATGCAGAGGGTTGGTGTGAGGGAGGAGGATGCAGGGACAGGGTGAGATGGAGGCAGATGATCTGCTGTGGTGACCCCTAACAGGAGCAGCCGAAAGAAGAAGCAGGGACAACGCTGATTGTATTTTTTCCACCAGAAAGAACTAAAAGTTAATTTTCATCTTTAGTTCCGGGGTTAAGGCCCCTGATGATACACATACAACAACCAATGGTCAGGACTCCCTTGCCATATGCAGCCAAGCAAATGCACAAAGTACAAACTGGATTTGGGAAAAGCACTGTAATTCTGTGTTAATTTGCCAAACAACTATGGTTTCTGTAGTAAAGCCTGTTCTAAAAGTGAGGAATGATAAAATGCTACATATGGGGAACATCTTTTTTATGAGGGCACAAACTGCCTTCTCATTTGACCTATAGCAAGCTGTGATAATGTGTAAGCCTGATGTCTCTTCTGTTCTCCCCTCCAGGATGCCTCCATCGCCCATCGCTTTCACCTGATGCGAGAGAAGCACCCTGAGAAGTTTAACAGCAGGTTAGTGAATGAGATATTTTAAATACAGCTTTTAAAATTCATGGAGTGACTGACTCTGGCAGTTCCGAGGATAGTGGGTGTATCATAAAACACTGCGCAAAAAAATTAAAAGAACAGTGTGAAAACACATCAGATCTCAATTGGGGAAAAATCATGCTGGATATCTTTACTGATACGGACTGAGTAATTCGTTAGGAATGAAAGGATGACACAACCTTTAAGGGAAGTGATATTTATCAACCTACAGGTGACTGGAATCAAAGACACCCCGAAAATCAAAGTGAAAAAATGATGCGGCGGGCTAGTCCATTTTTACATTTTATTGCAGCAACATAAAATGGTACTCAGTAATTTTTATGGCCCCCACGTGCTTGTATGCATGCCTGAGAACATCGGGGCGTGCTCCTAATGAGACGACAGATGATGTCCTGGGGGATCTCCTACCAGGTCTGGACCAGGGCATCACTGAGCTCCAGGACAGACTGAGGTGCAACCTGGCAGCGTCAGATAGACTGAAACATTATGTCCCAGAGGTGTTCTATTGGATTTAGGTCAGGCGAGCGTGGGAGCCAGTCAGTGTTATCAGTTCCTTCATCCTACAGAAACTCACTGCATTGTCATCCACTAGGAGGAACCCAGGACCCACAGCACCAGTGTAGGGTCTGACATTGGATCCAAGGATTTCCTCTGGATACCCAATGCTCTGCTTTCTCACTTCTCTTTCCCCTCACCCCTAATGAGTCGAGACAGATGGCTGCCCCTCCCTGAGCATGGTTCTGCTGGAGGTATCTTTCTAGTAAAGGGTTCTTCCTTCCTGCAGTTGCCAAGTGCTTGCTCATAGGGGATGGTCTGATTGTTGGGGCTTCTCTTTAACACTGTAGGATCTTTGCCTTAAGTTTAAAGCACCCTGAGGAAAATGCCTGTCGAGCTGTCAGGCCAACCTCATGAAGTCTGTTTCTGATTGTTTGGTCAGAGACATTCACACCAGTGTCCTGCTGGAGGTCATTTCGTACGGCTCTGCAATGCTCATCCTGTTTCTCCTTGGACAAAGGAGCAGATACTGGTCCTGCTGATGGATTAAAGACCTTCTACGGCCCTGTCAGGCTCTCCTATAGTAACTGTCTGTCTCCTGGAATCTCCTCCATGCTCTTGAGACTGTGCTGGAAGACGCAACAGACCTTCTGGCAATGCCACATATTGATGTGCCATCCTGGAGGTGCTGGACTACCTGTGCAACTTCTGTAGGGTCCAGGTAGTGACACTGACCCAAGCCAAATGCAAAACTAGAGAAAAACGACAGAAAAGATGAAGAGGGAAAAATATCAGTGGTTTCCACCTATAAAACCATTCCTGTCTTGGGGATCATCTCATTGTCACCTCTTTACTGCATCTGTTGTTGATTTCATTAACACCAAAGCAGCTGAAACTGACTAATAACCTCTTCTGCTACTTAACTGACCAGATCAATATCCCAGAAGTTTAACTGACTTGATGCTATAATCTGATTAAAAAGTGTTCTTTTTATTTTTTTTTTAGCAGTGTGTTTTGCTACTCCGCAAGTAAGTTAACCCCCATCCATCTTAATAACACGAGCTAATAAGAAAGCTCATGACCACGTAGTGACCTAGCACTTTATTCCGAAAACCCAATTTCACACTGATTGTCAGCAATCAATAACAGGACAAAATGTGCCTGCAGAGTAGGATCAATATATTGGCATCAGTGGCCTTGTTTCTGTTAAAAGTGAACGGCGTCAGAAGAATAAATGCAGCTGAAGTCCAGCTGGCCTGGCACTGTGCTTTTAGAAGTTAATTTCATTGCTTATTATTTCAAGTAAATTTCTCAACTAGTTATGAAATGACAAGTTAATGGTCTAGACATACAGGGGGAGAGATGAATGTGGGCAAATGGGGGCAGTCATGACGTACGTGGAAGTTGCATCATTCTCGTAGTAGAGAAGTCATTCTTTAAATGGCAGGCCAGGAGAACCAGTGCATAGCAGCTTAATTAATAGTTGCATCATGTGGGAGGCTGCGTCAGTCTGTTGACAGAGGAAGAGAGGTCAGCAGAGAGAGTCACCATTATGCAGAGACAATGAGATATCGCGACCACGTTCAGACAGATGAATTCAACCTTAGCACACCGGGAACATACATAAACAGAGACCTCGTATTAAACTGATATCTCTGGTAAACTCAAGTCTGAAGTTTCCAGTGCAGTTTGGGGTTACCTTGACAACAACTTTATCAGGATCGTTTATGTTTAAGAAAAAAGATGTTCAAAACCAGATGGCTCGGTGTGTATTGTGTCATGTAGGCATTAGACAGATAACGCAAATACATATTTATGAGTAAAAAGGACACCGTTTATGTATTCATCCTACACGTATTGCCCCTCACATGTTTTCTTGACCTAATGACATCTCAGTAGATTAAGGAAAGTGTTTAGGAAAAGACCCCTTGAACCCCTTTTATATGTTTATAGCTTGCCAAAAAGTACAAGGAAAACAAACAATAGGTACATTAATTACAAAAAAGTTCTTTTGTAAAACATCTTGACCCCACCATCAGACCAATACCATGACTATTAAAAAATTTGATGTCTCTTCTCCCTCCCAAATACAGACTGTAGCTAAAAGATGGCCCTCATAATGTCACCAATTGGTGTTGGACTGCATTTTGTAGCTTCAACTTTAATGTTGTGGCTACTGTGCTGTTTTTTTAGAAGCCACAAGTGACCATATTTAGAGGAGAGAAATCTGTTATCAACCTTGGTTAATAAGCTGTATCCATAAACTGTATGGGTGAACTGTACAAACACACATACACTCACTGGCGTCTTCTTTAGAATCCACTTGTGAGTACGAGGTTGGACCCCCTTTTGCCTTCAGAAATACATCAGTTGTTCCGAACATGGATTCAGCAAAGTGCTGGAAACATTCCTCAGAGATTTTTTTTTTTACATAGTGTCACAATAGCATCATATAATTGCTGCAGTTTTGACAGCTGCACACTCATGATATGCATCTCCCGTTTCACCTCATCCCAAATGTGCTCGGTTGGATTGAGATCTAGTGACCGTGGAGGCCATTTGAGTACTCATTGTCGTGTTCAAGAAACCAGTTTGAGATGACTTAAGCTTTGTGACATAGTGTGTTATCCTGCTGGAAGCAGCCATCATATGATGGGTACACTGTAGTCATAAAGGACATGCTCAGCAACAGTACGCAGGTAGGCTGTGGGGTGTTAAATGATTCTCAGTTGGTACTAAGGAGAGCAATGTGTGCCAAGAAAATATCCCCCACATCATTACACCACCAGCAGCACTCAAAGCAGTCTGGCCATTCTCTGGTATCAACATGGCATTTTCACCAGGAGAAACTGCTGATCACTGGATATTTAGGCTTTTTTGGACCATCCTTTGTAAACCCCAGAGATGGTTGTGGAAGAAAATTCCAGTAGATCAGGAGTTTCTGAAATATTTAGACCAGCCCTTGTGGCACCAGTAACCACACATCACCTTTCTTCCCCCATTCTGACGCCTGGTTTGAACTTAAGCATGTCATATGGACCATGTCTACATCTCTAAATGCATTGGGTTGCTGCCATGTGATGAGATATTTGCGTTAACGGGTATACCTAATGAAGTATCTGCTAATTAGTAAGTGACATGTCATTCGGCTACTCCATTGTATTTTCCACAAGGGGTTGCCACAGCGGATTGATCTGCCTTGGTAATTTGGCAGAGGTTTTACGCCAGTTCTAAGTAAGAGACTAATAAAATAATAGGATTAGGCTCACCAAAACTAAAGCACAAAGGTCTTGGACAACCTGCACCACACAGCAAACCGTATTATTTTTTTAGACAATTCAATTCAAAAGGTTTCATGGGGTACCCACTCTAGTTCGGTGTCTCGAATTAGCTGCTAGAGTTAGCACACCTGTGAAACTGGGAAAGTACCAATAGAGCCCATTAGCAGGCTGTAAATGAGCTTTTTAATGTCGTAAAATTAAGCATTTTAACAAAGAGATTGACTCACTGTTGGAGCCTCAAGTGGCCGTTAGAGGAACTGCGGATTTTGGCACTTCATGTTGGTTTCCTTTTTAAGTCCTGGAGGTTGCTGCTTATTCTCAGTGTGGTATTGCACATTAATCAAATGCCACTTACTACATCTTGCATGCGGTTTCAGTGCATTATAATATTTTAGTGTATCAGTTTATAGCAGTTTAAATGACATGGAGAAAGGTTAAGATAAGGGTGAGGGTCAAGGCCAGGGGATTAAATCGTGAAAAGCAAACTGTGTAGTGATAACATGCGAAAGCACTTGTCATGTTATTCATATACTTGCTGTTTAACAAGATGCTTCTTTTCAATTGCAGCAACTTTTGCCACACTTTTTGGAAGCAACCATTCAGTATGCACGCAGCCACTGCAGACACAAACTCCCATCCTGAGAGGAATGGCTGTTGATGAGGGGCTGCTCAGCTTGTTGTCCTTATTGTAGCCTGAGGCCAAGTGTGATAAACAGTTTGTGTGTGCAAGTGCGATAATGTTCTCAAGTTTCCCAAAGCAAACTATGCAACGTGTCCCCAGTGTGGCTGCACACAGACTTACACCTATCATTTGCTTAAAAGCCATTCTGTGTTCGCTGTAGACCATGTGTGACTGTGCTTAAGTATGCAGGCGAGCGCAGTCCCTGGACGCGTTGCTCTGACGGTTTGAAATCACAAGTTAATTAGGGAGTGAAGTGGCCTGCCTTTGTTGCCATGTGTAGTTGTACTTTGAATGCTCTGTATAGTGTGGGAGCTTGTTTTGAATGCTGCTCGCTCGCTTGGGAATTGTGTGTTTCATGTTTGCATGATGACAACATGTATGTCGCTGCTTCCGTCCACAGCTAATTAGTCTACATACTGTGGGAAATGGAAAAAAAGAGGGGCGGGGGGGGGGGGGGGGGAAGC
>VUQH01090959.1:3384-14992 GCA_015106775.1 Etroplus canarensis
AGAGCGACAGAGGGAGAGAGAGAGAGAAAGGGGGAAGAGAAAACACACAGACAAACAACACAAAACACACATGACGGGCCAGCCAGGAGGCGGGGTCATGACACTGACCTTGACAAGCACCAGTTTGCCTACTGGTCAAAGCGCTCCACAGAGAATCCCATCTCCACAGCACTTCACACTGCACTGACTCACATGGAGAAGCCAAACAGCTATGTGAGGATGCTCTTTGTAGACTTTAGGTCTGCATTTAACACAGTCATCCCTCACAAGCTGGTCAGCAAACAGAACACTCTGGGCATTGGATCCTCCTTGTGTTCATAGATCATGGACTTCCTCTCGAACAGACCGCAGCACATTAAAATAGGCAAACACACCTCCTCCACACTCACTCTGAACACAGAAACACCACAGGGCTTTGTGCTGAGATCCATGCTGTTCACCCTGTTCACACATGACTGCACCCATCAGCACCTCAAATGTCATTGTCAAATTTGCAGATGACACCACAGTCACTGGACTGATCACTAACAAGGATGAATCGGTTTACAGGCTGGAAGTGGACCATCTGACTGAGTGGCGCAAAGACAGTGACCTGGTCATCAACACATCCAAAACCAAAGAGATGGTCATAGACTTCAGGAGATCTTAGGTCCTCAGGAAAGAAAATCTCCCACTCCAAATACATGGAGATTATGAAGAGGGAGCAGAGAGCCTCAGATTTCCTGGAGTCACCATCTCTGATCAGCTGACATGGTCAACCAATACACACCAACTGGTTAAGAAAGCTTGACAGAGACTGTTCTTTCTCAGGAGGCTAAGACAGGTAAAACTCCCTCCCACCCTCCTGCTAAACTTCTACAGGAGCACAGTGGAGTCCATCCTGACAAACTGTGCTACAGTGTGGTATGCCAGCTGCACTGCTGTTGAAGGACAAGATCTTCACAGAGTATGGAAAGCAGCTCAGTGCATTGCTGTGATGGAGCTCCCACATCTAGACTCTATCTATGCAAACAGACAGAAGAAGAAGGCATACGAATACTCACGGACAGTACTCACCCTGGACATTTGAACCACTGCCATCAGGCAAACGCCTCAGAGCAATAAAGACAAGGACAAATAGACTCAGAAACAGTTTCTTTCCCAGAGCTGTGCTCTCCTCTGCACCATTCTCCACCATGCACCACACTAAAATGTAACTGTATATTCTGCACATTTACACAACCAAACAATGCTGCTACACTGTTGCACTTACTTCTGTTTATTAATCATTCTTTTACTTGAGCCTCCCTAACTATGAGTAGCTGTTCTAAGCTGCTCATTATTTGTGTTGCTTATGTGCCCAGTGGGTGAATTGTTTTGTTTTATTCTTAGAGAGTGAAGCCACACAGAATTTCATTGCACCTGGTGTATATTGATAATAAAGTTTTCATTCATTCATTCATGAAAATGGACTGGAACTTGCAAGGTGCTTTTCTGCTCTAGCTGAACACGTTTTACTACATGCCTCATTCACACAGTGCTTTATTGTAGGCTTTTAAGTATATTTCACTATCACACAGAAGGATGGATTGGGAGTAGTTTGGGGTTCAGTGTCTTGCCTAGGGATGCTTTTGGCACATGGACTGGAGGGGCAGGGGGTTGGCACTGCCAACCTTTTGATTGGAAGAGGACTTGCTGCACTTACTGAGCCACAGCCACTCTAAGCTTACAGTACCTGGGATAGACTAATCGGGCCCATCCCTGATTGGCTTCCAAGATCATACAAGATCAGGAGTACTCAGGGTGGTATGGCCATGAGCAAGTCTGAACAACATTGACTGTGGTTTGGTTTCCACTCATTGTTAGCTGTAAAGGGTAAAAATTTCGTCACTTCCCACCACCACCACCACAAGCCGGCATTTACCAGAATGTGTTTCAACATGGCACATGTATGTACATTATATACATGTGGCATGTATAAAACACATTCCCTCAGTAGAGAACACATAAACTCTTATCATTAGGAAGCCATCATTAGTGAGAATGTGGTGCTTTTTACAGCTGATTTGAATTTGAAATTCTGAACACCTCTGGAGCATACCATGGTTACCACGGTGATGTATTCAGGTTAACAAAGGGTCACCTTTGTTACATTGAAAACTTATAAAACCATTACTCTTACTTTTTAATACACCCCTATGGAAAAAATTCCGTGGGTTTGTTGTGTCTTATGGTGATGATATGGACCCCAAAGCATAGCTGTGCTGAATATAGCCTCTCAGTGTCAGTATGGCTGCAGAGTCATCAATGTCTTTACTGCCATTTGCAATCTACGTGTAAACAGGAACTGAAAACTGCTCATATGAAATGGGTGTATTTCAGACAGCAACACTCAGAAACAAAAATATTAAAATTCTCTGATCTACCAGGCAGATTTTTATCATACTGAGCACATCTTACAGCCAATTATCATTGCAACCTCTGGGAACTGGTAGCTGCTAGCTTTTTTGTTTGTTTGCTTGTTTGTTTACCTCTTTGCAACTCATATACACTAGATGATCAAACCTTCTTCAGTCATGACCACCTGGCACCACCTGTTCACTAATTGTTGTCTATTTTTCTTCATGTTCATTAGAATCGGTGCTGACATGTTTCCTTGTGATGGATAAACACTTGTGGAAAGTAAACATCCTGACAGCTCAGACTGACATGACTGAACGTGCACTGAAGCACAATTAAACTGGTTTGGGCAAACAGGTGAATTCAGGTTATAAAACTATAGGTTTTATTGGGATTCTAAAGTTTGACCAAACTCTGTGTTCCTTTCAGTACATCCAGAACTGAAAATTAGTTACTGAAATGAGCAGGAAGATTAATCAATGCATTAAATGAAAGCTTGTCTTATCTAAAACCTGATTTGAACATGACCTCATCAAACTTTACCCACATCAGATGCTCCCAGGGATCTCACTTTTGCAGGAACCTTAAGCTGTTTTTGATGATTTAGGTAGTATCTAATCACACTTGGGCCTGAACCATTTGTCTGCACATAGCTGTTATTGGCAATATCACACCTCAGAACATTTACACTCTATGCCATCCCTTGTGGGAATGAGGTTTTGCTTTCCCCAGCATTAACAAATTGCAGGAGGTGAGATACGAGATTAAAGATGTCCTCAGGCACCCACAGCACACATTTATTCTGTAAAGGCCCCCTGTGCTGAAGTGAACACCATTATTTCTAAGATGACATGGAACAAAAGTTGGCAAAGTGTCTGGCTCCTCAATCAGCTGGTCAAATTCTGAAATCTTACCCTCAATGTCACGGCTTGGAATCCAGAGATCTAAAGATTTCACTTCAGAATCACATCTTCAAAACATTTCACACTAACTGCTTTACACTGGTGCTGACAGAACTAGTGAGCCGAAACAAATTAGAGCATTCACTTGGCTGCATTTAAAATGAAAAATGTTCAAAAATCATTTTTTCAGTCTTTTTGACAACTCAGCTTTATTAGGCTTAACAAAATTAAATAATCACTGGAAAACTGCTAAGCAAATATGACTGGTAGCTGTTTTTTAAAAATCTATCATTAATTGTCACACACCTACACACACACACACACACACACATACACACTACATACAACAAAGCTGATTAAATTCTGCTACTTCAGTGAATATTAATGAGAATCCACTCCCCAACATGTCTCTGCAGTTTTAAAGGTGTTGAGATGTTTGAGAGGTGGAGCTACTTACTGACAGGAAGCCCAAGGGCAGCTGTACCAGATCATTACATTGACTGAAGTCTCAACGAATATTTTTCACGCTGCAAGATTCATACAGAACATAGAGTGTGCCAAACAAGAAAACAGTCAAACAAGCCACAGTCCTTAAAGCAAAACTCCCTGGTTTAAAGAGCAGAATTTCAAAAACTACATCACTTAAAAATGAAATGTTATGCTTAAGACATCTATTTACAACATTACTGGAACAATAAGGCCAACTAATTAGTTTTTGCTGTGCACTGGGTGTACCACAGCACTGGAGTGATACAAAATGCATTCTGTTCTTTGCTGTTTAATATATCTAGATGTAAATATCAGCAAATAACAGCTGAAATTCTGCTTTCTTTTCACATAGCCATCTTTAGATGTCACACACAGATGTTTTCTGTGCACAGCAAAAACTAATTAACTGCTCCAATACTTTTGAAAAGGACAGTAACTTTGGGCAGCCATACCCTTACCTAACACCAATTCTTACCTCACGAGTCACTGTAGAATCAGAACCAGAACCAGAAAATCTTTATTAAGCCCAGGGGGAAATTGTTTGAATCCAGTTTGCACTCAGCCCAACATTAAAGAAAGACAAAGTAGCACATCTCAGTGAGTTTTTCTTTTTTTTCTATTTATTTTTATGCTCTATGATTGGGAATATTGTCAATCAGGTTGCAGTAAAAGCTACAATGAATGAAGCTGCAAACACTGATGCTCTTGGAAAGCAATCTCTGGACAACTGCATTAACAGGAGATCTGCTGCAGTTTGTTTTTAGATGTGCACTGCTTGCTACTCTATGCTTCCTCACACATCACTTTCAGCATCTTTTCCTGGCTACCAGCATCAGGAAATGTTGAGGACTAAAGGGTCCTAACAGCAAGCTCAGATTGTGTAGTTTCTCCATCAGTGCATCATCTAAGTTAGTTGCTGGATAAATTATGTGCTTTACAGTGGCATGCAAAAGTATTCACCCCCTGTTGGTGTCTTTCCTATTTTTTTGTGTTACAACCTGTATTTTAATGCTATTTAAGGGGGGTGGGGGTGTTACAGAAATATTTTACACAAAATAGTCCAAATTGGTGCAGTGAAATTAAAAAACCAATTTTAAAAAATCAAATAAAAATCCAAATAGCTAGATACGCCGTACTCGTAGAGACAGATGCACAGGAACTTGTTGCTGTAATCGTTGTAAAAGGTGGATCCACAAAGTACTGACTTTGGGGAGGGAATACATTTGCATGCACCACTCTTCAGTCCTTTATTTTTTACAATTTTTTTGAAATACACTATTTTGTATAAAATTTCAATATAGAATATAAAAAAAATCAATTTACCTTACAGGTTTTAATGTGAAAATAAACAGGAAAAATGTAAAGGGGGTGAACTTTTTTGCAAGCCACTATAGCTGTCTCTGCACATCACATTCAAAGAAATGAAACAGTTCAGGTAAAAATAACAGCATACTTTTGTATGCTGGGTAAAATCCAACATTTAAAAGAAAGCTGGGTCTGGAAATGGCGAACAACACTTTAATACACTTAGAAAAACCTATCCTCACCCCAGAAAATGACCCCATACACAGTTCTTGTGGAAACTATTGCTAAACATACTTACATGTACAACCCGATTTCTAGAAAAGTTGGAACGTTATTTAAATTTGAACAAAATCAAAACTAAAAGACTTTCAAATCACATGAGCCAATATTTTATTCACAACAGAACATAAATAACACAACAAATGTTCAAACTGGAAAAAATTACAATTTTATGTACAAAATGAGCTCATTTCAAATGTGATGCCTGCTACAGGTCCCAAAAAAGTTGGCACGGGGGAAACAAATGGATGAAAAAGCAAGAAAGTTCAAAAAGATTCAGCTGGGAGAACATCTAGCAAGAAATTAAGTGAACTGATATCAGGTCTGTAACATGAATAGCTATAAAAGGGATGTCTTAGAGAGGCAGAGTCTCTCAGAAGTAAAGATGGGCAGAGGGTCTCCAATCTGCGAAAGAGTGCGTAAAAAGATTGTGAAATACTTCAAAAACAATGTTCCTCAACATCAAATTGCAACGGCTTTGCAACTCTTATCATCTACAGTGGATAACATCATCAAAAGATTCAGAGAAACTGGAGGTGTCTCTGTGCGTAAGGGACAAGGCCGAAGACCTTTGTTAGATGCCCGTGGTCTTCGAGCCCTCAGATGACACAGCATCACTCATCAGCATGATTGTGTCACTGACATTACTAAATGGGCCCAAGAAAACTTCCAGGAACCACTGTGGGTTAACACAATCCGCCGTGCCATCTGCAGATGCCAACTAAAGCTCTATCATGCAAAAAGGAAGCCATATTTGAACATGGTCCAGAAGCACCGTTGTGTCGTGTGGGCCAAGACTAATTTGAAATGGACTGTTTCAAAGTAGGAAAGTGTTCTATGGTCAGACAAGTTCAAATTGGACATTCTTGTTGGTATTCACGGACGCCGTGTCCCCTGGGCTAAAGAGGAACATCTCTGATGGTATGGGGGTGCATAAGTGCACATGGTAAGGGCAGCTTGCATGTTCTGGAAGGAACTATGAATGCTGAAAGGTATATAAAGATTTTAGAGCAACATATGCTCCCCTCCAGTCGACGTCTATTTCAGGGAAGGCCTTGTGTATTTCAGCAGGACAACGCAAAACCACATACTGCAGCTATTACAACAGCATGG
The DNA here is from genome assembly GCA_015106775.1 of Etroplus canarensis. NCBI lineage: Eukaryota > Metazoa > Chordata > Actinopteri > Cichliformes > Cichlidae > Etroplus > Etroplus canarensis. The sequence goes on from VUQH01090959.1 coordinate 9,852, forward strand.
CTTCATCGGAGAAGAGTCCGGGTGCTGAACTGGCCTGCCTGCAGTCCAGATCTTTCACCTATAGAGAACATTTGGTTCATCATTAAATGAAAAATATGCCAAAGACGACCACAAACTCCTCAGCAGCTGGACCGAATTCCAACACCAAAACTCCAGAAACTCATAGCCTCGATGCCCAGACATCTTCAAACTGTTTTGAAAGGAGAGTTGCACCATATTGCTCTTCCAATGTGAAAACTGCATGTTTCAGAAATGCTTACACAGGCAGTAGGAACAAATGACCGATACGACATTTGTTGGATTTGTTACTTTGTGGGTAGTTCTGTAAAAGCTGTGAGGCTAAAGAGAAACTCTGGAGGAAAAACTGTTGTCAAGAGAGGAACCTGAACTGACAGTGTAAGAAACTGACTGAGCAACTGCAGGTGCTTCATGCCAAACAATGAGAAAAATCACATGTTCAGCTGGGAGCAGAGAAATATTTAGCTACTGAGGCAGTTCAACAAAGAATATTTTACAGGTCCTCAGCTGACTAGTGTGCCTGTTGAAACATCACATTTCTAGACAGTAGATGATTTTCAAAAGTAGTGATTAACCCCGTGAAAGTGAAAATGAAGGAAGTTTATTTTACAGAATGGAAAAAAAATTATGTAGCTGGCTACTAACCATTATGGGGTTATCACAAAGAAGCTAAAACACTTAGTCCAAGTGCTGCTACAAGCTGCTTGATTTTTTATGCTACAAAATAATTATAATAAAACCATGATCCACTGCTTCTTCTAAAATAATAGGGTAGAAAAAGAACAGACAATCAGAGGCTGCAGTTGAAGTGCAGCTGAAAGAATTCTGTGATTACCTAAACTATGTGATTACACTCCAAATATCTTTCTACAAATACCAATATTGCAAATAAAACCATCACCTGTATATAAAAGATGGAGAAAAGCCCCACTTGGTTTGCAAAGACTTGCCACCAAGTCTGCCAGAGGGCATGCCAGCTGGCAGGGGGTGAGAGGCAGGGTACACCCTGAACAGGTGGCAATTTACTGGCAGCTTAATGACACCTGTTCACTACAAGTGTCATTAAGCTGCAACACAAACTTCCATGTGTGTATAAGAAGCAGCTCGCTGTGCTGGTTGAAGGTAAGGAAATTAAAATGGAGGGAGGTAAAGTTTCTCATGGTGCTGTGGTGACCTTAATACTTAAAAAAGGTAATTTACAACAACTAAAACATGGAAACAAGTGTTAAGATTTTCTGTGTGTATTTTCCCGACCCTTTCCAACAAAAACTATCACACAAATGCCCACATGTAGGGACTAATAAAGGTTGTCTTTCTTCTTTCTTTCTAAAGAAAAGTTTGGGAGTCCTGGAGTATCACCTCCAGTTCTTTAGAGAAGCATCCCTTAGTGTTGATCTTTACTAAAAAACATCAATTTCTTCATGTTTTTCAGCACTGCTCTATGTCCCGTATCCCAAAGTTCCATATAAACAATCAAGCAGGGAAGTTTCACATGATTGAAGTGAAGTTTCACAGTTTTGAAGTTTTGAACAACAAAACAACAGAAGAGAGAGCCGACAACGTTCCCACTATCCCCAGTGGCAGCTAAACCACAGCAGCCAGGTCAGCATTCTGCCTTTTATGACTTCATAAAGAAAATGGAGATTATGAAAAAAATATGACAATAATTGTTTTGAATTCTAAAAGGTAAGACAAAGCACATAACACGAGAGGTCTAGTTTGCTGTTTTTGTTGTTTGTTAGTTTGTTTGTTTTGTAAGTTTTATGCCTTTTCATTAGAAGTGAAAAGATCAACATAATAATTGGAGTGAAAAGTTGAATCTCCGAAGAGACCTGAATAAGTTTCAGGTTCGGCTGCATGAACATACCAGTGTGTTCAAACCGGACATGCCAGCACGATTTTCAGTCTTCTTCTTCTTTCAGCTGCTTCCATTAGGGGTCGCCAAAGCGGATCATCTGCCTCCATCTCATCCTATCTCTTGCATCCTCTTCCCTCACGCCAACCCTTGGCGTGTCCTCCTTCACTACATCCTCCTAACACACTTTTCCCCTCTCCCCCTCCTTGGTCTTCAGTGAACAGTAGCATAGTTTCCACCAGCACCCTGTTGGCTAACGGCGCCACAGGTGGTCGTTGGTAATGCGGGCCACCACCAATCTGGTACAGAAGACTTGTTATGAATCAGCATATTTGATTTGGCAAAGATTTTATGCTGGATGCCCTTCCTGATGCAATCCTCCCCATTTACCCAGGCTTGGGACTGGCGCTAGGCTTGTGGGCCCCTGTGGCTGGGTTCCAGCATGATTTTCAGTGCTGGGGAGTATTTGGCTTTCTGTTCAGTGGGGTTGAAGTCGGGTGACTTTAGAGGACAGTCCGTGACAATCAGCACTCCTTGGTTTTCTTGGAGTAGTTCTTCAAAGCTCTGAAGTGTGTTTAGGCTCATTATCCTCCAGCAGCACAAATTATTTTCTTAACTTCTCCACAAAGATTAAACCAGAGGGTGGAGCACACCGCCGAAGAACTGAGTGCTACTTGTACTCCTCTTCTTCACTTCACTGGTATCTAACGGTAGAGTAGCAAAACACCCTAGAACTAAATATCCCATCTACCGTGCTTCACGGAGGGTTTCATTAACTGTTGTGTCATTTTCACTCCTGTTGGTCTCCTTATTGCTTTTGCCACCTATATTTATCTGATGTATTTCTGGTATTTATAAATAAAGAGGATTTTTTTTTCTACCGTTTGTGATCAAATGGCCCTTGTTCCACCTTCTGTGAAATATTTTAGAAATGCTACTTATCCACTGGAACCACTAATAGACAGTCTTCTTTTGACACGGTTCTTACTGAATTTTATGTTTTTATAATGGTTATGGTCCAGCTCATGAGCCATGATAAATAATGGGATAGTTGTATGGGATGTTAGGTGTATTGTGTTGCATCAGGTGAAACCTAAAAAAGGCCAAAGGCAGCCAAACAATTTCTGCATAAAACTGAAGAATATTTTATTTACCTTAGATGTTGTAATGTGGAAAATCTTGCATATAGAGTATACAGCATTGTGTTTACCTTTAAACTTTGAGTGTTTAAGTGTCATTGCACTCTATTCAAAAAGGGCTATAATTTTTTTATTTTCCTACTGCTCATACTTATATTTATTTATATCTACTCTTTTACAGCTTTAACACTGAGTGTTTATGTGACAATGCACTTTTCACATATAGCATTTTAAATTCTCATTTTCCTGTCTTTCATATTTATATATACTTATATCTAATGGAGCATCAGTAATGTAAGCCATCCCCTACTGGATTCTGAGTCTGAAAATGGGAAAAATGCCAAGTGGGTGAATACTTTTGCAATCCACTGTATGAAGATGATGAGGCAGTGGTGAGGTGTGCAGTAGGAGTGACAGATGGGTCGAAGGTGGGGGTGGGATTACATCAGGGATCAGCTCTGAGCCCCTTCTTGTTTGCAATGGTGATGGACAGATTGACAGATGAGGTCAGACAGGAATTAGAGTGTGAATGAGAGGGAGGCAGGTGGAATGGTGAAGATGCAAGGAGTAGAGGTGGTGAAGGTGGATGAGTTTTAATACCTAGGGTCAACCATTCAAAACAATGCAGTGTGTACGAGAGAGGTGAAGAAGAGCGTGCAGGCAGGGTGGAGAGGGTGGAGACGAGTGTCAGTGGTGATTTGTGGCAGAATGATAGCAACGGGAGGGAAAGAGGTGGCTTACAAGATGGGACCTGCTATGATGTATATTCCGGAGATGGTGGTGCTGACAAAAAGACAGGAGGTGGAGCTGGAGGTGGCAGACTTGAAGGTGTTGAGATTTTTGCTGGGAGTCACCAGGATGGACAGGATTAGGAATGAGTACATCAGAGGGACAGCTCATGTTGAGATGGTTTGGACATGTTCACAGGAGGGATAGTGGACATATTGGACAAAGGATGTTGAAGATGGAGCTGCCAGGCAAGAGGAGAAGAGGAAGAGCACAGAGAAGGTTGATGGATGTAGTGAAGGAGGACATGCAGAGGGTTGGTGTGAGAGTAGAGCATGCAGGGTGATGGAGGCAGATGATCTGCTGTGGCGACCCTTAATGGGAGCAGCTGGATGAATACAAGAATAAGAATAAGAATAATCTCTATGTTGCCATACTTTTGTACAAATGACAACTAAATTAATAACCTGAACACTCTATTTTGTAGGTATATACACACACACTTTACATGCAGTCAGGTGATACAGATGCATACACACAAACAGGTGTGAGGGAGCAAAGCAGGTCATTGTGGCTGTCCGTGCTCTGTGGCGGTCCTCCGGCTGCTGGGTGGTGGGGTGGTCCGGCCTCCACGGGGGCCTCCATCTACCACAGGCGAGTCTTCTGGTTCTCAGCCATTCACTGTCACACTGAGCCACTGTCACCCCCAGAAGAAAAAGAAGAAGAAGAAGAAGAAGAAGATTACATGTAGGAACTTCTGAAATGTTTATGAATTCTCAAACCTCATTATTTACAGGTTTACAAGTAAAAACATTACAGATTTAGTGTCCTCCTTTAAATCCCCCTGTATGTGCTACAGTTATCTAGATTTTGTGTATGTTCAATCAAATGGCTTTACTGAATCATTGAAGTTCTTCTTCTTCTTTCGGCTGCTCCCGTTAGGGGTCACCACAGTGGATCATATCATGCTATGAATCCGCATATTTGATTTGGCAAAGTTTTTACACCGGATGAACTTCCTGACTGTCATGGTCCTGCATTTTTGTACTTTAGTTTTGTATCTTGAGTATTTCCTTGGTTTTTGACTTTCCTGTGTTTCCCTGTTGTTTATGTATTTTGAAGTTTTGCCTTAGTTCTGTTATTATTGCATTTTTACTCCCTGAGCCTTCCTTTGTTACTTTTAGTTCTCCAGTGATCTCCCTGCTGTGTTCTTGTCTATTGTCAAGTTTGTGCTCATGTTGTATATTCTGTTTCCTGTTTTACTTTGGAACCTGTTTAGTCTTGTGCTTTGCATTGAGTTTTACTTCCTGCCCTTGATTGTTGCCACCTGGGTCCCTCTCCCTCCTGTTTCTTGTTTGCTCGTTAGTCTGTGTCTATTTATACTCTGTGTCTCTTCAGTTCTG
>VUQH01090960.1:8204-23985 GCA_015106775.1 Etroplus canarensis
TTTTGAGTGGGATGCTCAAACCCTGATTCAAACTCACTCAAAACATGTTTTCTTTTCATATTTGTGCTACTTTACATAAATCAGAAGCAGAAACGTGCTTTCAAACTCCTCACATCAAAAATCACACACATATCTATTGTAATGCTCGAAATAAACTCCTCTCGCAGAGCTGAGTGCATTTCTTCATTTTGAGTGGGACTCGAAAACCCTAATTCAAACCCTCAACAGGTTTTAGGACTACCTCCTGCACAAAACTAACTGAAGTTCATATGAGGAGCTGGAGGAACACACATCACTGCGAACTCTCTCACTGTTTTTCTTCCATGGAGACATTTTTAACGCCTTCCAAAACTGTTTGGTGTTTGAGGGACAAAAGTTGGAGGACTCTGCAGCTGTATTTAATTTACTTCATGCATACAGCTCTCCTCTCATCCTTAGACAGACACTGGATCACACTGAGCTTTTATAATGTCCATGCTCAGGTACAGTCTACACTCTCCCGATGGTTTAACACGAGCAGGACTGGACTGGACATTTCAGCACCAGCACAGGTTCTGAGGATCTGAGGAACTGAAGACCCCACAGTGGATGAACCTTTATCTCCAATAGCACAATGACCCCACAACAGGGAAAGTTGTACTGCTAAAGTCACCTGAGATCCATTTCACACTGTACATACAGAAGACAGTGATGCAAACACTGCCCATTAAGACTAATGGAAACCAGTCACACCTTCCAGACCACTTTCTAAGCTGCTTGTCTTCACTGCTAAAGTCACACATCTCTAACAGTTCAGTGTCGTGTGATTTCAGCTACAGGTTAAAAGACCACTCAGAGAAAAGGTCATCAAGGCAGAATTCTGACAGCCCTTCATCCACAGTGTTACATGTCCAGCTAAGGTTTTCAAACTGACAACTCTCGTGGAGTTTCAGAGGGTGTTGGATCAGTGTACAGCATGAAACGCTGTATGTCACACAGGTTTGGGCCATTACGAGCCTGTAAGGGAGCAGTTCACCATCCATCCATCCATCCATCCATCCAGTTTCTTATTCACTCATCCAACCCCGGATTGGGGTGGGGGTGGCTGGAGTCTGGACAGGACACCAGTTTATCACAGGATTCACAGTCACACCTACGGCCAATCAGGACTAACCAGTTAACCTAACAAGCATGTCTTTGTTCTACAAGACATCAAAAATGCTCATTTTAATATACTGCATCAAAAAACATGACCCAAAATTACTGAAGACAGAGGCGTTTCTACAGAAGGGGTGGCACTGCCCCCACCCAACCACCAATGCCACTGGACCAGAGTACTCCTAATCTTACAACGCCCAACACCATGAGAGCATGGATAGGACCAATAGGAAGACATTTACTCAAAAACTTTACTGAAGTACAGCTTTAATGTACTTGTACTTTCAGTATTTCCATGTTATACTATTTTCTGCCTAAACTCTACTAGATTTTGGATACAAATGTTGTACATTGTACTTCACTGAATCAAAGTCATGATACACACATCAATGGATCAATACTCATGATCCAATAATAGGATATAAATCTGCAAAGCGCTGTTCTAGATAAGGACTATGGTTACTTTAAGTACTTGTATTAACACGGTAATATTACAGTATTGACAGTGTAATAAACACTAATATAACTGTAATAACACTGTAGTCCTGCAGTTTACATATTTGTCTCACAAGTGGACGGTCCCAGATTCAAGTCCAGGTGGGGAGACAAGACCTTCCCACCATGAAAGGGTTGCATTAGAAAGGGCATCCAGTGTAAAAACTGTGCCAAATCACAGATGCAGATTAATCTGCTGTGGCACCCCCCTTGGGGAAATAAAGGGAGCAGCTGAAGGTGGTGCTCCTGTAAAAAAGCAAACTTTTTGGTGTAATTTAAAGACAGAAATGTTGCATTTGATCACAGAAACAAACTTGACAGGAAATGGAACAAACCACCTGATTTCTGTCATGTAATGCTTTATGTTTGTCTTTCTTACTGTGGTTTAGTATGCCAGACTGTGGCTGATGCCTGTCAGTAAGAAGACTTTTAACTGAAGAAAATACACTTACAGCCCAATATTTATGCTGCTCCTGCCACTTTATAATTTTACATTTTCCAAACACATCCAGTGGGCTGGAGTGGCATCCGTGGGTGTCAAACATATGGCCCAGGGGCCAAAACTAGCCCACCGCATAGGGATGGATATATCTATACTCTGGTGTCGATACCTGCCGGTAGATACTTTGAAATTGATACATTTGAAAACATCGCAATACCTCTGTGTTAATACAAAACGTGAAATATGTTTTCACTTCTGCGAGTTTTAGGCATTACATTTATTTGGGAAAAGCGACCCAGGCATAATTTACATGGGCTTCCGTGTCATGTGATTGTGACAGCCTATCAGATGTCAGGGCTAAAGGCTCACCGCACAGTCTCAGTCAATGACTCAATCCTCGCTGTACTGCTCAGAGTCTGAACTCACTCTGAGCGTTCTCAGTCAGTAAAAGAAAGAAAAGTAAGAGAAGACCAACGAGCATCAGCTGTTTTCATTGAAGTACACTGGTGCAACTTCCCACAGAGGATCACGAGAAGTCAGAATAAGATCTATCCGAGTTCTCTTAAAGTGGAGTAAAAACGAGTGAAATGATCATTTTGATGTTGATGATGATGTTACTGCTGCTGCTGATAAGCAGGATGCTAACAGTGTTGTTTTAGAATCAGAATACTTTATTTATCCCAGAGAGGAAATTTGTTGCAGACACTCAGTCATATTTAAATAAATGAAAATTTGAGAGGTAAGAAATATGATAAAAATAATTAAACAAATAAACCTGTCCCTGTGAACTCCCATATGTAGCATAAATAGCTAAAGTTTACTGGTTTATTGCAGGTTCTTGAGCACTAAGTTGATCTTCCAACTTAAGAAATGTAATTAAGTTGTAATAGTTTGAAGTCTAATATTTTATTATAGCTGTAAAAAGTTTATTCATGTTATTTTCATTTAATCCACTCATAGATCTCCTATTATCATTTTATGGATGATCCTTTCAAGTATTTTTGTCCATATTTCATATTGTCCTTGTGATTTTCCTTTGTGTGGAATCATGAAAAAGTACAATAAAGTAATGGTATGAAAAGGAAAAATGTTGGCATGGGCCATCCCACTGGATGTGTTTGGAAGATGTAAAATTATAAGTTAGTAGGAGAAGCATAAATACTGGATTTTAGATGTTTTAAGTCTTCTTAATGCCTGGCATACTAAACCACAGTAAGAACTTTAGTTTGTAGCAGCAGAAGAGTTCTTTTTAAGGACAACATAAAGTCGTGTGTTTGTTGCAGGCATGCTGATGGACTTCTTTCATTAACTTTAACAGAATTTATTTATGATGTGGAAAACCTGGGGGTCTATTCATCTTCATATCATTGGATGCGTGCTTTAAGTTCTGCTCAGTGAGGACAACAGACTGGAAGCTTATGTTCCACCGGTCCCGTCACTTCAGGTGACCCGGGGCTGTATGCAGGCCGTGGCTTTGACCCCCTGGTTAGGAGCTCGTTGTGCCGAGCACAGTTTAATCAGGATGACCTAAATAGCCTGCAGGCTCCTGACTGAGTCGGGTAGCATAAGCAGCTCTCCACCCGCTGCTAGCATCCTCACACCCGGTTCGGGGATCTGGACCACCGGCGGCCGGCAGCGTGTACCGACGTACTTTCAGTTTCCAGCACGTTTGATCGTCTGACAGCTGAGCTCGCTTTAATCTGTGAAGAATATCACTGATAACCAGTTTGCAGTGAGTCGGGAGTGTTTCCTGAGAAGACAACCGTTCCAGTGAGACGGTGAACCCGTGAGCTAACCGGACTCAGCGGCTGGCCGTGAGGCGGTGAAGCCGCCCGCTGACACGGCTCCGCAGCGCCGTTAGCTCGTTGCTAATACCTCAGCAGCTAATGCTAACTAGCACCATGTCCGTCTGCAGGACGCTACCAGGCGGGCACAAACCGGGACAGTTTACGGTCCGTCCGCCTTCGTTCGAACTACAACAAAGGTCTGGAGGTCCTGATCCAGCCGGCTGCGTGAATTTACACCGACTCAAACTTTGAGCAGCGCTTCGCGCCGCCTTTGTAAATCCAAGTTTAAATGTTCTGAATTAAACGGCGCTCGGTGTTTTAAAGAGACGGGGAACTGCGTGACAGCGGGCCGCGGAGGTGAAGTTATCTCCGGCTCCTGCTCCAACATTTCACCGCCTCACAGCTAGCTTCATTAGCGGCTAACCGCGCAGACAGCTAGCGGCTAACTAGCCTCCGCGCCGCAGAAGCGAACAATCCCGCCGCGGGGGGGGGGGGTCTTAAAAACCAAAAACAGTCCTTACCTCCCACTCGGTACATGTTGGCCGCCATTCTCTCGTAACCTTTATCAAAAGCAGTCCCAGGGTACTCCCCGCTCGGCTACAAAAAGGTCGATGGGCTCTCTTTTATTCCTGCATTTATCGCAGACACCCCCGCCGCGAAACAAAGCCGGCTCCGGGCACGAAGAGCGGAGCTGCGGCCGATAAAAAGTTGAAAGTTTCCGCGGGCGAAGCTCCGGAGCTTCTCTCCGAAAACACAAAGTCTTTGTTTCCTCTTCCTCACTCACTCATTCACACAGCCAGCCTCTTACTCCACTCTTCCTCCCATCCTCCGCTCCCAGCTTCATCCTCCTCTTCTTCACCTCCGCTCACTTCAGCACACACACATACACACACGCACACACACACACACACACATAGGCCCCCTTCGTTCGTGCGCACAAATCGTCATCTTCGGAGATTGTCGACAATCATCGACAGATCACACACACACACACACACACACACACAGTGAATGATCTGTGAACCTTTGTTTTACAAAAACGGACTCGAGCCAGGGGCGGTTCCAGGATTTTCTAAAAAAGGTGGCACAGAGAGGGGGCAAATTGCAATTTTTTTTAGCAAGAATAAAAATAAAGGTTTAAAAATGGTTATATTGTAATCATTTTAATGTGCACAGTCTTCCATCTATAAACATGTTATGAGACATAACTGCCCCATAATACAGACTGAACCTTACACTATGTTCTCACTGCAGGCTAATGTGACCTGAATCTGATTTTTAATGACAGTCTGAACAAATCAGACTCCGAATCAGAATCCCACTTCTATCCCACTTCCATATGTGGTCCTAAATCGATACGTATCCAGTGTTTTTCAAAGTGACCTCAGTCTGAACGGTCAAGTCACATTTCATCCGACTTTTCCATCACTGAAGTGAGACAGACGTCACAATTCTGCGCCAGAGGAGGCGAGACACGGCGAGATCAAATGTCAGCAATGGAGCAAACAAGCATGGCAGACAGCATTGATGGAGCTAGTCAGTGGAAAGAAAGTGAAGTTTTACTCACATGCTGACATGTGTAGCATCCATATTTACTTGTGTAAACGCCAGCGTGCTGCGTGTGATGTCACGTCGTCTTCTTCAGGAGACTGTTCACCCTGGAGTCTGATGGCGTCAATTTAAATTATAATATGAACGACCACATAGAATAATCAGATCTCAGTAAAACATCAGATCTGCCTGCAGTGTGAACACACACTTTCTACTCTGAACACTCAAAGTACTTTGTACCACACACACAGAGAGCCTTCATTTTTAACTGTTAAACATTTACACTCTGACTGATTCATCAGGAGCAGGGTTCTGCCTAAGGACACTTCAGCATGTGAACTGGAGCAGCCAGGGAGCAAACCATCAACCTTCTGGTTAGAAGATGCCCCGCTCTACCACCTAAGCCACAGTTGCTCCATGTACTAATACTGTAGTAGTAATAATGTAGTCATGGCCACAAATTTATAATGTCTGTGGTGATTTTCTTGAATGGTGGCATTTTGGTTGGAAATCAGAATATTTAATCGGAAATAAAATCTGTACAACGTGCAGCACAGAGTCTAATTACATTTAGATTGGATAAATGTTTCTAGAATTTTTCCTAAAGCTTTAAAATAAATAGGATGGAGTACCAAGTACCAAAATACAGCAGAGCGGAAGTAGAAATCAGCATCACATAGAGAGACTTGGATTATAATGTACCAACTTACTGGTCCCATACAGGCAGTGTTCTGAATCACAGGACAGGGAGGGGGCAGACACACATTTATTACCTCTTAAACTTTAATTTAAACAAATTTACTTTTAATTTTTCTTTACTTTCTCAGAGTTTCCCTCAGTAAACTCAAAACAGATGACTTGAAAGAGGGTTTAGGTTAACGGGTGATTCTAAATTAACAGTAGGTGTTAACGCTTGTCTGTCTCTGAGTGGTGGAGTGGTGACCTGTCCAGGTGTTCCCCGGTTCTTGCCCTAAGACAGCTGTGATAGGCTCCAGTGCCCCTTGCAACCCTGAACTGGATAAGAAGATGAAGATAGATGGATGGATAAAACTGATAAATTGTCATCTTAACTAGACAACCTCTTTAATGTACTCCACAATGTTACCACAGGAAGCTATTTGCGTGGAAAGTTTCATTTGTTGTTTGTGTGTAAACTGTAATTTTTGTTTCTGTGTAAAGTTTAATTTGCCGCTTTTGCATAAAGTTTCATTTTTCTGTTCGTGTGTAACGTTTAATTTGCCGCTTTTGCGTAAAGTTTCATTTGTTGTTTGTGTGTAAAGTTTCATTTGTTGTTTGGATGTAAAGTTTCTTTTGTTTGTGTGTAAAGTTTCATATGGTGTTTGTGTGTAAAATTTAATTTGTTGTTTCAGTGTAAAGTTTTATTTGCTGTTTGTGTGTAACGTTTAATTTTTTTGCGTGTACAGTTTCATTTACTGTTTGTATGTAAAGTTTAATTTGCCATTTGGCTGTGAAGTTTCATTTGCCGTCTTGATGTGAATTTAGTGTGTGTAGTGTTAACGCTTGTCTGTCTCTGAGTGGTGGAGTGGTGACCTGTCCAGGTGTGCCCCGCCTCTGCGACCCTCAACTGGATAAGAAGATAATACAGTAGATGGATGGATAAAATTGATAAATTGTCATCTTAACTAGACTTCCTTTTTAATGTACTACACGATGTTACCTCAGGAAGCTGTTTGCGTGTAAAGTTTAATTTGCTGTTTGTGCGTGTAAGATTTTATTTGTTGTTTGTGTGTAAAGTTTCATTTGTTGTTTGTTTATAAACTTTAATTTGTTGTTTGTGTGTAAAGGTTAATTTGTTGTTTGTGTGTAAAGTTTAATTTTTTGTTTGTAGTTTCATTTGCTGCTTGTGTGTAAAATTTTGTTGCTTGTGTGTAAAGTTTAATTTGTTGTTTGTGTATAAAATTTAATTTGTTGTTTGTGTGTAAAGTTTAATTTGTTGTTTGTGTATAAAGTTTAATTTGTTGTTTGCATGTAGTTTTTTTTGTTTGTGTGTAAAGTTTAATTTCCTGTTTGTGTGTAGAATTTAATTTGCTGTTTGTGTGTGAAGTTTCATTTGGTGTTTGTGTCTGAGTTTTCAGGAAGAAAAAAGGTTTTGGTGCAGAGAGTATCTGAGGGTTTTGATAATTAGGTTTTAGCTCCAGTACAAATGAAATGTTCCACAGAGAGGACATAAAGATATTTGAGAAAAGTCAGAAAAACTTTTTAATAAAACATTTTGTTGTTCTTGTTTAAAGGCCGGCGCTGGTTTACTCAAATGCTCCAATAAACACAGTTCTGCTCATTTACATCTTCATCATTCCCACATTGTATGACTTTTTTACATTATCATTGTGACTGTAACCTTTAATGTATCAATTTATATACTGCTGATGTGTGTGATCCACGGACACCGCAGACTCAAACCCGCGGCCTTCTGTGAAAGAGGTGTTCAGAGTTCAGCGTGGGCCGTCTCATCCGGGACATGGCCTTCCGGAACATACTCACAGTTCGTGGAGCAGCACTGCCCACTAGTGACACTTCACACACAGCACACCCTGCAGTCTTCTCATTTATTGGGAGCTTGGCTGATACAACATCACAGTATGACTGACGTTCTTTTAAATACATGAGTTACAGTTAGACTAATAATTAGTAAGAGATGCTGAGCTGATTTCTGTGGAGCAGATTTGTCACAGTCTACTGTAAGCTTAAAAACTGCAGAGCACAATAAAACACTGTTTCATTTATTACATGTGCTCAGGCACCGGGGCAAAGGTCACAGCGCAGCACTTTGGAGAGTTTAGTAAACTAGACAGGAATGTCGACTGAAGCTAAAGTCGTACTCTGCACCTCGCCACGTACACAACAGAATGACGGGGATTGTGTACCACACACAATGACCAGTTTCAGGATTTAAAGGATTAAAGCGTAACATTAATGTGGACGTTTGTCCTCCAGAGGATTCTTCAACATTTTCTGCATGAAACTGAGAGTACTGGCAGTGCAGAGGCCAAACTGAGCCCAAAGATCACTCCTACGCCTCTGTGGCTGTGAGGAAACACGCCCCCTTCCTTCACTCTTGAGAACACCCGCCTCCATTAGCTGGTTGCAGGTTCTGGAGAGCTGGTGGAGCCGGACGAGGCCGACGCCAGCCTCTCTCTGCTGTTCCCCGCCCCGCTTCCGACCACCTTCCACTGCAGGATGGCGGTGTCCTTCCCACCGATGGAGAGCAGGTGAGAGTCGCTGTGGGTGAAACAGACGTTGGTGACATGGCTGCCGTGGCCGTCGTATTTGTGGCTCGGCGCCTGGACAGAAAAAAAAAAGCAATTAACGTCCACGTCCCAGAAGAGGACAAACACATTTGATGAGCTTTCTAATGCTGGCCTGAGCAGGAGGAAGAAGAAAAAGTAGTAGTAGAAGATTTAGAGCCTTCTGCCTCCACCTGTGTGTCATGTGAATGCTGCTTGAATGGAAGAACTCAGCTCTTTGTTAATACATGCATGCCTTTTGTCTGCCTTGGTCTGACTGATGACCTTGGTGTAGTATACAATCTGAAGACTTTCTTTGGGGTTAAAAATGCTCCTAAATCTAAAAAGTGGCTTACCTTTATTATATGGTTTATATTCAAAGAAGAAAGCTGAGGTGATCAAAGTGTGTGTGTGAGAGTTACCTTGAGTTTAGGACAGGGGTACTGGAAGAGGTGAACCTTACAGAAGTCATCAGCCACAGCCACCATGGTCTCACTGTGAGAGCGACACAGCGCATTTATGTCTGTGCCATCAGAGCCTTCCAGCCACACACCTGAACACCACAGCAACACACACATCAGTCTGACTGGACCAAAAACTCATGAAAGACTGAGGGAGGACAGGAATGTTGTGCCTGTTGTTTCTCACCCATCACATGGAAGCCCAGCACACAGGTGTAGGAGGCCCATTCTCTGTCTTTGCTTTCAAAGCGGTTCCTCAGCAGCTTACACCCTGCTGCTATGTCCCCTGACAAAAAAGTCACAAAGGCAGATCAGCAGCCGGACTAAGGCCTAACACTCGATGGATGTTTACGTTCTTATCCAGTCAGAACCAAGGTAGGCTGTATTAACATAACACCACCTTCATCACAGTGCTGTATGTTCACTTACAGTAAAGGATCTCATAATCGCCTGAATTCGACATGATGTACCTCCCATCTTTGGACCAGTCCAGGTGAGTGATGAAGCTAGAGTGGCCCTGATTGGACAGATAAGCAGATACAGGTTCAAATTTATGGGTGCTTTTAAAGGAAGCACTGGATTTATTCTGATCTTCCTCACCATCAGCAAATTCCACAGATTACTTCTGTAGCCCACTCACCCTGTCGGTGGCATTAAGCTCAAAGTTTACTAAGTCTATATCAATGACTGTACATAAAAGATGGCCAGGTCTTCCCTCTTAAAGGTAAAGTCAGTGCTGACATGTTTCAAAGCTGCACTGTTTCTGATGAACAGCACAAGCCACTGCTCAGTCTGATTTCAGGTAAGTCACTGAGGAAATAATGAGATATGGTCTCAATGGCCTCCTTTGGTCAAATTAGGGTAAAAAGACAGGAAACCCCGTCAGTTTCTCAGTCAGATGCAGCCCTCACTCTTCATATCTGGTTTGAAATACAGCACAAACAGGCGACATCACAGTGGCAACATACAGTCTGTGGGACATGCTAGAGTCGGATGGGGCACCCCCTGCAAAATAATCCATTCATTCCAATAACAGAGCCACACTGGACATAGAACGTGAACAGCCCCCTGTTGCAATCACAGGTTTTTCTGATGTAAAAAATGAGACCACAATAAATCACAAAAAACCTGCATGTGGCTGAAAACTAACACTGAACATCACCCTGAACACTCCACCCCTAAACATGGTGGCAGCATCATGCTGTGGGGATGCTTTTCTTCAGGAGGGACAGGGAAGCTGGTTGATGGGAGGATGGATGGAGCCAAATACAGGGCATTCTGGGAAGAAAACCTGTTAGTCTGCAAAAGGGTGGAGGTTCATCTTCCAGCAGGGCAACAACAATAAACATACAGCCAGAGCAACAATGGCCTGTTCTGTCTCTTTTCTCTTCACCCTCTACAATGTTCTACGATGCTCAGGATGTTTGATGAGTCTGTGGTAGCCAGTGCCATCCTCTATGCTGTAGTGTGCTGGGGCAGCAGACTGAGAGTAGTGGACACCAACAGACTCAACAAACTGATCTGCAAGGCCAGTAACGTCGTGGGTGTGGAGCTGGACTCTCTGACACTGATGTCAGAGAGGAGGACGCTGTCCAAGATAAGGACAATATTGGACAGTCCTTCACAGCCTCTCCATGACGTGCTGGACAGACACAGGAGCACATTCAGCAGCAGACTCATTCCACCACGATGCTCCACAGAACACCACAGGAAATCATTCCTACCTGTGACATCACACTCTGTAACTCCTCCCCCTGACTCCTGGACTGTTTATCTAATGTTCATTTCTGTGACATGCTGCACTTTCTACATTCAGCTGCTCCTTTGTATTCTCCCCAAGGGGGCGCCCCAGCTGATTAATCCGCATTTGTGATTTGACTGAGGTTTTACACTGGATGCCCTTCCTGACGCAACCCTCCATGGTGTGAGGGGCTTGTGTCCCCACCTGGAATTGAACCAGGGACCTTTCGCTTCTGAGAAGAATGTGTAAACCACCCAATACTGCAGTTTTTACATTGGTTCATTTATTTTTATTTATTTGATTTCATTTTCTATCTTTCATATATATATATTTTAACTTTGAGTGTTTATGGGACATTGTACTTTTTACATACAGGTTTGTTCAGTTTAAGATTCTTATCTTTCATATCCATATATATTTATTTACTCCTAACGGAGCATCTGGAACTTCAGCATTTCCCCCTGGGACTGATAAAGGATTCTGGTTCTGATTATGGTTTGTAAAGGGATTAGTGGATGTGAGCACACGAGGATTTGTATTTTCCACAAAGAAAAAATAAATCAAGCAACAAATCAATAAAAAACTGAACTCACGTTACACTTTCCAAAGCGGGTGTACCGTCGGCCGCTCTCTGTCACGCTGTAGATGTAGATGAAGTTGTCATGAGATCCAACAGCCAGGAAGCTGCCATCTGCAGGAACACAAGGTCATTCACAGAGTTAAAGGAGATTTCCACTCGCCCTACTCTCTTTATTCACTTCCTGTCATCTCTTTCACGCCCACTCCGACAAACACAACCAGTGTCCAAAAACCGGCTGAACTGAATGAAAAGAAAAATACCGTTTTATCTGGGAACTACAGTCACAACACACCTTAGCTCCAGATGTTCTGAGTGACTAAGCTTCCATAACCATGAGAACAATGGTTTAATGTTAACACAGCCTCAGACTAAACTGATGTTCTCCTGCAACGTCCTCAATCCTGACGTCAACATACAAGGAGCAATTAGACATAGAAGAGACGACTGACCTGGTGAGTATCTCATGACGGACAGCTGCTCATTCCCATCAGTGGAATCTGAAACCACCTCCCTGGTCAGCAGGTCCAGGACCATCCACCTGTGGAGTGGTATGGGGGCGGACACCGTTGGTCAGTCAGTAAAGACATGGATCAGTGTTTCCTAACCTCAACACCACCCGTTGTGTTCCAAATGTTCATTTGAATAGAATAACCATGAATTCTGTAAATGTGGATAAAATGGTTAGACCTTTTCATTCATACAGCAAGCAGCTGAGTGTAAGGGCTGAGCTAACCCTTTTCGGCATTAATACAAGCATAAAGTTAGGCCAGGTTCAACTTAAAGTTTGGGGTTCTGTTTTGGAAAAATTGATTTCAGCTTCGTGTTAATGGACATGCTGAAGCTCACATGACAAAACGTGCTCTTGGTTGCTTTGGTGGATTTTTTATCGACCTGTTTGATTTCATTCTCATAATCGGTAAAGGCTCCTGTACTGAACACACACCAGCTTAAAGCCAATCCTCCCCTCCCTGTTAGAAAAAACACTTTTCTAATGGTTTTCTTTCAAATGTGCTGTTGGCTAAACAAAGACAGTGACACATGTTTTGTAATGCTGCCTGTGTACAGCACCACAGTGGATTTTAAATTAGTCAAAATGTGTTTGAAGAGCAGACTTTCAGCTTTAATTCAAGGACTTTGACAAAAGATTCATATCAACTGTTTCAGATGCTCAAAAGTAATGGGACACCTGACTGACAGCAGTTTGATGTCCAGCTGAGACCCGTTCCAGATCAAAGCTCTGGAGATGATTCCAAGAGTTCAACTTGCATATGGTAGTTGTACACTGAAACTCTCAACATGAGGTCCAAAGAGATGTGGATACGAGTGAAGGAGGCCATCGTGAGGCTGAAAAACCAAAATCAACCTATCAGAGAGAGATCAAGACCTTTAGGAGGGGCCAAAACAACAATCTGTAACATTCTTAAAAAAGAAGGAATGAACTGAGCAGCTCAGCAACACCAAAAGACCTGGAAGACCACAGAAGACAACTAAAGTGGATGATCACAGAATTCTTTCCACAGTTAAGAAAAAACTCTTCACAACATCTAACCAAGTCAGGAACACAGTCAGGGAGGAGGTAGGTGTGTCACTGAGAGTTTACAACAAACTGTAAACCACTGGTTCCACTCAGGAACAAGAAGGCCAGATTTTCATCCAAGTAATAAAAACAATCCTTAGAATCCTTAAAATGATGTTAGTTTGTCCCATCATGAGTAAAATGTATCTATGTATAAAAATGTCTGTAATTCCTAAACATTTAATGTAATCCTTTTAATTCTGTCCGTCCATCCATCAATTTTCTGCTGCTTATATGGTGTCTGAGTTGTGGGGGCAGTAGTCTTAGCAGAGATGCCCAGCCACCACCTCAACATTTTCTGACAGTCAAGAGAAAGAATGTCCTGGGTCTGCCCCCCAGCCACCACTCTGTGAGACATGCCTTAAACACCTGACCTAGGAGACATCCCGATTAGATGCCCAGACCACCTCAGCTGGCTTCTTTCAGTGTGAGAAGAAGCTGCTCTACTCTGGGCCCCTCCAAATGGCTGAGCTCTCACCCCATCTCTAAGGCAAACTGATCCTGGCAGGGGGGACAGAAAAAGTGCAATTCAGAAGACCCATATGGAGGATAAAAACATGGAGTAGGGTACCTCGCCCAGACTGGGGTTACTGGGGCCCCAGAGGAGGGGCTAACTATTGAGCATCCAATAACCAGGCTTTATCCAGTCATCCAGTAATGGATGATTGGATAAAGCCCTGCCATGTCTCCATGAGACACATTAAACTGCACTCTCAGTACTCCCTCTGACTTTCCCAGCATCCGTACGTTTCCCATGACAAGAGAGACGGGAGACACGGTTTAAAACTCCTTTTCTCCAAAGCCCTCTGCTGTCTGTCCTCGCCTAAATTCTTCTCTCTTCAGTCTCTTCTTCTTTCCACCTCTTCATCCACAGTGTGTTATTTTCCCAGATATCAGCTGGAATGTCTTTTGGTCTGGCCGTGATGCCAGCTGGCTTCAGGGCAATCAGCTGATCCCTGGAGTAAACAATGCAGGACATCGTAGAGACGAGCCACTGCGGTCCACTGTCCCAAAGAAAACAAACAGTAATCCAACAGTGCCGAAGATGGCAAAAACTTTCTTAACCAGCATTGCTGAGAGGGCAACTTAAACAGTGAAAAAGAAAGACTAAGGAAATACAGAGAACAAGAAATTAAAGAAACTTAAAGAAACAAATGGACCATCTGCAACAGGCTACATGCATGTTGGCGCACTTGGATTGTGGATTGGGTGGTGTTCAAAGGCAGAGGTCTTAGTGATCTGATCCCCAGTTGGTGAAAGTGGCTCTTGGAACATTTTGACAGTTGACTGAGTTGAAATCAATTCTGGTTTTGTACAGAGGCAACATCAAAACGAAAAACGTGCTGTTGTCCAAATGGACCTACGTTTCTATGAAGTGTTTGGTAACTTTGAAATGTTTTACCTTCCTGTGCTGAGGCCGACTGAAACCACAGAGCCATTGGGGCAGAAATCAGCACATAAGCCGTACTCCTGCTAGAGACACAGGAAGTCATTCAAACAGAAAAACTTTGCTGAAAATGAACTGATGAGTGAAAGAATGAGCAGCAACAAGTCCCACCTCCAGGGTGATGCACCAGTCCAGCTTATGTTCCTCTGTGTTCCACAAACACACCTGTCTGTCATGGCCACAGGTGATGAACATGTTCTGAGAGCGGTGAGTCGCCAGGCCCCACATCTCATCTACATGCCCCTGACACACACACACATACACATATAGAGAGAGAGACACACACACACACACACACACACACACACACACACACACACACACACACACACACACACACACACACACACACACACACACACACACACACACACACATACATACAGAGTGAAGCAACAAAATCAGAGTTAAGGTTTCAAAGTTGGTATTTTTCTTTATGTAGATTGGAGTTTAACATTTCTAATAGTGTGAACTTCTCAGAGCACCTCCTGCCTCATCCTTGTGACTAACTTTGACAGATGAATGCAGTTCATTTTTATTCCCCATGTGTGAGTACGATCACAGAGCTGTGTACTGTCTGTCAGTGGGCCTTCAGGTTTAGCCTTGTGTCTGTGTGAAAATGCTGTTTGTTTTCCACTAATACAATGAGCTGTGGGCAGTAGGTCAAATTCCAGTGGTCAGCAGAGACATTTCTGTAATGTATTCCATGCCAGCTGTTGACTGCAGTCTCAACATAGTGATGAAATGAAGATCCATGATCCATGACCCTGTGTGAAATCTAGATTTTATTTCTAACACATGACACTCCTTCAGTAATAATCTTTCAAATGTAATAGATATACTAAGTACCCATCCATACATTGCTAAGTCCACAGTGATCACTCTCTTCCAGCTTATAGGTGGACCAAAATTCATATCTCAATAAGTTTAGGCTGAATGGTGATACATAACATAAATCTGCAGTGGACACAAAGTGAACACACCTTTTAAATCCCAGGTTTTTATGATGGAAAAATGAGACCATAATAAATCATTTTAAACTGTTCCCACCTTTAATGTGACCTTTAACTTGAACAATTCAACTGAAAAAAAAACTGATATGTTAGGGGAAAATATAAAAAACAAAAATGTACAATAAGCTGGTTGTATAAGTGTGACACCTTAAAACTAATACTTTGTTGAAGCAGCTTTTGCTTTAAAGGCCTTTAAAGGACTCTCAATAAATGGAGAGCTGCATAAATTGTCTATGTATGCAGACGATGTGCTGCTATATCTGTCTGAACCTAAAACAACAATCCCCGCCCTGAAGAAGCTAATCA
>VUQH01090962.1:10975-30020 GCA_015106775.1 Etroplus canarensis
AAAAAACACTGTTCAGGGTATCTGTACCAAACCTGAACTATATAACATTAACTCCAGTGTTATAAAAAACTGGCCTGGTCTAGACTAAAGCTGATGTGGTCAAGTAAAACACAAGAGGTTAGGTTATATGACCTCTGGTCCCCACATTATGCAGACTGGTTTCTGGGGAAAGTACCCATCTATGTCATACTACGCTCAATTTTTATCACTTTCTTTAGGAGTCGCCACCTCCACCGCTTAATCTGTTCACTACAGCTAACTGCTAGCTTAAAACCCATATCACATGAGCAGATAAGTGGTTAAAAGTAAATACAAAGGCAGAGGCAGACCCAATTTGAATTAATCCATCACACTTCTGTCTATATAAGCCACTGCAGGTTAGAAAATGCAGCCATGTTCAGGTTTATATGCATGAAAATACAATTACAGTGTAAAAGAAAACCGTCCAATGAGAGTTAACCAGCATTTGTGCAAATCAATGAGTCAAAACCAGCTGCTGCTGCTGCTCCTCCTTATCATCTTAACACTAGAGTACACGCACCAATTTGTGTAACATTATTCGACCTCCCAAAGAAATATTTAACATTTTAAACATTAAAAAAAAATACATATGCTGCACTAATAGGTGTCACAATAACGGTGATATTTAAAAACTAAATAAAAAAAATTGTGTCAATAAAGCACATAAGCTACAGGGATTTTCCTGCACAAAATGGGCCTTTAGGGACAACTACAATTATTACCACAACTGGGCCGCTTGTACTCAAGGCAAACAGCCCTGTATTACCACAACTTAACACACCTTCCTGTTATTTTTCAGTTAATTAAACCTCACTTTAAAGAAATGAATACTACCACAGTCCTGGTGATTTTCCTTTGGGGGACAAAGGAAAAGCCGTGATGAATCAGAATATTATAATAATTCCAGGGAGGAAATTCCAGAAATTACAT
The DNA here is from genome assembly GCA_015106775.1 of Etroplus canarensis. NCBI lineage: Eukaryota > Metazoa > Chordata > Actinopteri > Cichliformes > Cichlidae > Etroplus > Etroplus canarensis. The sequence continues at coordinate 11,927 of VUQH01090962.1, forward strand.
AATGGCAGTATCATACATTCTACAGTTATGAATACAGACTTTTGGCGTCTTCGCACACTGTATTTTGAGTTTACCAAATATGACACCTTTTGCCTGCATGAGACAATACCTCCCAGACCAGGACCAAAGCTTTTGTGGGATAGCCTGCATCAGATCCAGGTGAACTCAAGCAACATGCTCAATAAGAACATGTAATCTGGGTGAAAAAGAATCCAGATTTACTTCATCAAGGTAATAAGGTTTTGGCTTCAAGCCCCCATTACTGCATTTGTTTTATACAGACACAACTACAGTACCATAAATCAAGCATTAAGACTTTACAAAATGAAATGTATCCAGCCCGATCATGTTTACATTTCTGGTCAGCCCCAAAAAGGCCCATTTTCATCAAGAAAAAACCCTGAATAAAAAAAATTGTAGATCAGTCATACTGATCTATATAGTTCCTTAACTCGTTTTGCTCTGTCCTCTGACAAAAAAAAAAAATCCTTACAGCTTTAACCCTAAAGTGCAAGCTCATGCACTGCATCAGGACTTTAAGAATTGGTTTGGATTCTTTAAAATCTGCCTTAATGCACATGCCACACATATGCTGATACACGGGTGGCTGTAATTATTCCACCTACCCAAATCACAAATCAGCCATTAAATGATCCTTTTCGAGTGCGACTATACTGTAAGATATGGGGAACATAATCACAAATGAAAGGTCCCTGGTTCGATTCCAGGTGGGGACAAGCCCCTCTCACCATGGAGGGTTGCGTCAGGAAGGGCATCCGGCGTAAAACCTCTGCCAAATTACCAATGCAGATTAATCCGCTGTGGCGACCCCTTGGTGGAGAATACAAGGGAGCAGCAGAAAGGTATATTTTATATATCCAAGTCATCTTCAGCAGTCTGAGACAGCCAAACAGATGACTGCAAATTTCCCTGTTTGTGCTTCCCCCGGACAGGATTTTCTTGCCGAGGCACAGAGGCAAGATGCTTCCTGATAGTTTCATCTTGTTATCTGTGCACAGCACCAGTTATACAATAGCCAGGGGGAAGATATCCAATTGATTTGAGCGCATAAGACTGCTGAAGCCTTGTTTCAGTTTTGCACTCTTTGTGGATTTTGAACCCTATTTCCTAAGTGGAGTCATTTTAGGAATGGATCACCATTTGGCTGAGGTGGAAGGGAGGAATGATTACAGTGAACAATCAGGCCGACATTAACCCTGTGAGGAAACAACTAACTATCGCAGATTAGCCAGGGTGTCAATGCAGCAAGCGCCAAACACATTCAACCAAGCTCTAGTCTTTATCATGATTTCTGAAATAACCAATAAAATACACACTTCTCTTTTTCCTATCTGAAACATGCTAATTCTGGGAGCCAACGTATTGTCAAACTGAAGGAAAGCAAAAATGCTCACATCAACTTTTCATAAGTTTGTTGTTTTTGTATTGTTTGGAGTTTTCAACTATTAGTGAGGTGCCACTTAAACTCAGATGTATTTTTCAATGTTAGGAAGATTGAAAGGGTGTCCACACAGGAAAGACTAGCAATGTAGCTCTAAAGAGAGACCATTAAATGTCAATGAAATTCAGCAAGCTGTAGTGACGATGGCAACAAGCAGCAAGCAGGCCTCGAGCTTCACCTCTCAGCTGTGATGATTGGGACTGAAACGACTACCAAAGATACTGTACACAGACATATGACAGAGTGGCAAATACATTACACAACTGAACCTGCAATGTCCACTTGCTGAATGAATATCTTGTATGTGGGGCTTTAGTCTGGAATGATGACTGGAATATAGGAGCTTAAATTAAAACTAAATGTTCCCTTGGTCGCCTGTTTGAGCATAGATGGGAAAAAAGACGGGCACAGTCATTGTGACATAAACCATTGGTTTGTTAAGTCCACTGAGCATCGTCACCATCAACACACTAGTGTTTTGAAACCAGATGTGATGAGTGAGGAGCTGACTGTGAAACCAAGGCTTGTAACTGATATGCCAGTGAATATATCCTGGATAATCTTCCTCTGAGAATGAGCAAAATTTACATAATGGACTTCATGATTTCTTCAAAATAACCTTTAATAGTAGTGTAGAGGTTTAAACACTTTCCTTGCAAGTGACAGATGCCAGGTTCGAGTCTAGGTGAGGACACAAGCCACTCCCAACATGGGAGGGTCATGTCAGGGAGGGCATCCTGCATAAAAACGGTGCCAAAGTACCAATGCAGATTAATGTGCTGTAGCGAACCCTTGGGGAAAGACAAGGAAGCAGCCTGAAACTGTGGTTGGTACTGTCGCCTCACAGCAAAACGGTCCTGGGCTTGAATATGCTGGCCGGCTATAGGCTTTCTGTGTGGAGTTTGCATGTTCTACTTGTGCCTGCGCCAGTTTCCTCCCGCAGTCCAAAGACATAAATGTTATATTAGCTGGTGATTCTAAACTGCCTATATGTGTGAATATGAACATGAATGGTTCTCAATCTGTCTGAAAAGTCTTTAGTAAGGCCACAGAGAAAGGGAGCAGAGGCCTGTTTTCCGCACAGACAACCAGTAGGGCCACTACTGGCCCACATGCCCCACTTACCTTTAAAAAGTGAGTGCTTGTGTTTATCTTGTGATTGTCCTAATGAAAGATAAAACAACTGCTGCTGTGCTACCATCGCTGTAAAACCCTACTTTGCAGTGTAAGTTCAGTTTGGCGTCTTCAGTCACACTACACTTACTTAATCATATTTTAAGGTTTTTTCCACACCTGAAGAGCCAATGTAAGGTTTATATTTTGGTTACAAGTTTTAGATTTGCTCCAGTTAAGTCTCAGAGTCCAAACCATCCAAAAACACCTTTTCACACTAGGTGGCCACCAAACTGTGGTTCAGTTTTTATCTGAATTAATATGATTTGTGGACCAGAGAAACTTTCAAACTTTTAATTTTGGTTTGGATCAAACTAAGAAGTCCGAACCAAACAAATCTGTCTCATACTTGAAGCTACACACTGCCAGACAAGGTTGTTTTCGGTCTGAATGCCCACACACACACACTCAACATACATGTGATGCCTGAGGATTGCATTCAAGAAGATTTTTAAAGAATCTAAACCTTTCCTTTAAGCTTTGCCTATAAGGACTAGAGATGCTGAAAAACTGACCTAGTGTTGGACTGCCAAGTCCTCCAAAGGCACCAGAACCCAGAGTTCCCAGTGGAGTGAAGGGCGGGGATCGACCATATGGATCTAAAACAAATACGCAAATATAAACATCTCAAGTAATGATTTCTCATAAAACAGTCAAAAAAAAAATGTAAACAGATTTAGGTTAAACATGTTAAGGACGAATTAAAATACAAAAATTTTTACGTTTTAAGCTGAGTTTACCCAAGTGTGGAGCCGGTGCCAGGAAAGAGGAGTGCGGCGTTGATGGAGAGATGAAAGGAGCTGAGGACGGATTGACTGCACCTGAGGGAAAAAATAATGAAACAAAATTATGAGTCAGGAATAATCAAATCAAACTCAACATGCTACTCACATGACAAACTTTGTCTCGGCCAGCAAAGCTACAAGAGCTAGCAAACCTCAGGGATGTTGGAAAATGAAGGGTCAAACTGTGATCAGTGGCATCAGAAGGGACTGATAAGTTGTGTTAAGACACTGGAGCCCACTAACGTGCATATAAAATGTTCAACTTGGCCACAAAATTATTTTGTGAACCAGCCAGTTTTGTTGTATGTTAGTGAATAAAAGTCTTTTCAAACTGAGAGCCACATGTTCAGTATCTGCATATGTCTGCACCACCAACTTTAAATAAACTGGTTTATCTTAAAATGGATCATGGAAAAACCAGTTAAGTTACTGGAAGAGAAACTGGTCACTCACAGACCAGTTATGTGCTCCCAATGCAGTACCATATATGAGCCTGGACTTTAAGTGCTGTGTTTCTATTGTAATATCTATTCTGAATTTCTGAACTTCAACCACTGACAAATTTCCTCTCCTAATTACAACAAGTGAAAGACTATTACTAATAAAACTAAACACTTTCAAATGATAAAAACTAAAATGAAACAAGGAAACTCACTCTTGAAACTAACTGAAATTATACAAACAGCTCGTAAGCTAGTGGACCGCCAATGGCCCACAGGCTGCACTTTAAGAAAGCTGTGAAGCTTCGACCCACAGCTTTCGAGCAAATATTTTATATTCTTTACATTTAACATAAACTTACTGGCCACTTTATTAGTTATACCTGCTCAACTGCTCGCTAACGCAACTAACTAATCAGCCAATCACATGGAAGCAACTCCATGCATTTAGACGTGGACAAGACAACCTCCTGAAGTTCAAACCGAGCACCAGAATGGGGGAAGAAAGGTGATTTATGTTGTTGGTGGTAAATGGGCTGGTCCAAGTATTTCAGAAACTGATTTTTCCACACAATCATCTCTAGGGTTTACAGAGAATGGTCTGAAAAAAATGAGAGACAATACCCACTGAGCGGCAGTTCCCTAAGCATAAATGCCACATTGATGCCAGAGGTCAGGGGAGAATGGCCAGATGGCTTTGAGCTGAGCATAACATCTCGAACCTTGAAGCAGATAGGCTACAGTAGCAGAAGACCTCATTGGATGCCACTCCCGTCAGATAAGAACAAAAAAACTGAGGCTACAATTCACAAGGCCTCACCAAAACTGGACAAAAGGTTGGAAAATCTCGACTGGTCTGATGAGCCTCAAATTCTGCTGCAACATTTGGATGGTAGGACCAGAATTCGGTGTAAACATGAAAACATGGATCCATCCTACCTTGTATTAACAGTTCAGGGTGGTGGTGCAGTGGTACACTCTGGGTCCCTTTGTACCAACCGAGCATTGTTTAAACACCACAGCCTACCTGAGTATTGTTGCTAATCATATCCATCCCTTTACGACCATAGTGCACCCATCTTCTGATGGCTGCTTCCAGCTGGATAACACACCATGCCACAAAGCTCAGATGATCTCAAACTGGTTTCTTGAACATGACAGTGAGTTCAATGTACTCAAATGACCACCACAGTTAACAGATTTCAATCCAATAGAGCACCTTTGAGATTTGGTGGAATGAAAGAGCCACATCACGGATGTCCAGTCAACAAATCTGTAGCAGCTGTGCGATGTGATTGTGTCAATATGGACAAAAATCTCAAGAATGTTTACAGCACCAGAATTCAAGATGATGAAGACAAACAGGGATTTAAACTGGCTGTCTCAATGTGTGCCTAATAAAGTGGCTGGTGATTTTATACATAATTGGATTGCTGACAGTCATATTTGAGTTTTTAGAAAGCTTAACATCATTAGACTGTTTAAGTAATTTCGAGTTGAGCATGCCTGTTTTTTTGTTTAAAAAATAAATTACAAACCGATATTCATTCTTTTCTTTTTTGTAGTTATTTTGTGGTTGTTTCCTGAACTGTTTCAGTTTTCTGTTCAATGTTTGTTTTCTCTTGATTATCAGCACTGCTGTAATTGTAGTACTAGTCCCATTTAGTCAAGATATTTGACAGCTGAGCCTTCATTTTTGTGTATGTATAGTCTGAGACAGTTATACATTTTTTCCCCCCACATAATGTAACAAATTCAGGTAAGAAAGCATGATTGATGAATCTTGGATGCATGTTGTACGTATGCACTGTATTAGAAAGCACTGACAGCCTGAATCCTGTCATGTTATAGATAAAATGTAACAAAGTTCAGTGCAGATAAACAATATTCTGACTGTTGTTACTTAGGGAGACAAATGATGAAGACATGCACCTGCAGCTGAGAACAGACTGGGAGGTCTGGTCAGGTCATGAGTGGGAGGCAGGGCTCCACCCATGGGACCCATTTGCCCCAGTCCACTGGCTCCAGGAAAACGCGCCAGCAGATCATTACGGAAGTCCAACTTGTGAGGATCAGCCTGCATGAGCTGAATAAAGAACAGAAGAGTTAAACCACATCATTTTATCCTCCCAGTGAGGTGACTAAACCTCTCCCTTCATGAGTGCAAAAAGAAACACTCACCTTTACTTTTTTCTGATGGTTGAGAATCATCCAGGCCACATAAACATGCATAGCACACCATTTTCCTGGTTTCTGCACAGTACAAAAATCACCAAGTTATTCCATAAGTCTTGTGTGTACAACTTTTAAAGCCTTTGCACACAGAGCCAGATGTTGTTCCCGCAGTTCAGAAATCTCTTTTCTATGCTCTACAGTTGAGGTTTTGCAGCAAGAGATAAAGTTGCTCTCTAGGGCCCAGTTTAAGTTTGAGTATGTATACAAATAAAGTCAGTGAAAATAACAACCACATACATTATACAATGCATAATTTCTGATTCTGAAATATCTAACTGGGTGTGCAAGGGCAGAGAATAGACCAGTAGCAGTCAAGATTACAAGTGAGATTAGTGCAAAGAGTGAGTGAAGCAGTGAGACAGTGAAGCAGGCTGAAGTTTTTAAATGAGCCAAGGGATTCAGAAACATCTGTTTTTGCTTACATTACTGATTTTCAACGATGTCCCAAATGGATCAGTTAGCTACAAGAGAAGAGAAGTGTAAAACCACTTTAAATTAACACATCTCACTCTTTATTAGGAGTAGTTTTTTAAATTTTTTGCACTCTTTACTGCACTGACTAGGCCCATGTTGCAGCACATCTTAGCCTGAACTGGTAATTTATATTTGCAATCAGGAGAGTGAGCACATAATCCTTACCCTGGGGTCTTTGGGCTGCAGGTGGTGAGGCACAACCCCAAGTCGTGGTATATCAGGACCCGTTCCCTGAGGGACAAGAGGCTGTCACACACACAGCACAACACATGAGCCATAGCCTAATGATCTACAAAGCACCTGGCATTATTCTGTTTCAGCACCATTTTTCTATGCGTTTTTACTCTTAACTGATTCAGCCAGGTCAAACACCAGCGACACTGCAAGCAGCTCTGCAAGGGCAAAATCATTATGAGGCGATAAGGCACCCATACTGTTAGATAGTAAGGGCTCCTTGTTAAACTGGCCCCTAGTTACACCAGCTAACATTCAGGTCTGTTGGAAAAACCAGAACTTGATATGTGAAGTGATATTGTTAACCCAATAAAATAAAATCCACTAAGTGTGCAAAAAAAAACAAAAACAAAAAAAAAACACATTTTCAAGAATTAGGAGTTCAGCGATATGTAATTTAAATGTCTAGTCTAAGTTGAAAAATAACTTCAAAATCAAAACTGGCGCTGATGTCAACTTAGATGTCTGCTGGATGTCCTTTTCAGGCTTGCTAGCAAAGGGAATGTTTGTGTTCCAGAACTGTTTCAGTATATCTTCTTATCAATTACAACAAAATGAAACAAAAGGTTTCTTCATTGAGAGATTAAGAAAATATACACCCATGTGTTTTGTTGGTTTATCTTTAATAAACTCTCTTATATTTAATTGAATATCTTGTGTGGACTCCCACCTTCTCACATACTTTAAAACAATTTGTACCACATATCTAGACTGTTTTATGCACATTTTACTCATCTGGCAACTTGGGTAACATTAGACAAACACACAAAACTTACAGACGTGTGTACTACAATTAAAGTTAGAGGATCATTCAAATTACAGGAGTTTCCTGGATAAATGCCAAAACAGGGGGGGCTTAAAGTAAGGGGAAAAACCTGGGGAAACTGCTAGTGTTGGCAGGTATTGCTTGCAACATTATCCAGGCTTCACATTATCATCAGGGAGCTCAAACAGTCACATGTGAGTTATCACCTGATAAAGGGCACTAATACAAAGATACAAGGAGCATTTTTCTCACCTTTGGCTGAAATGCTCCTTGCAAAGAGCTGAAATGGCCAGGAGGAGGAGGAATCACAGGTTGAATACCCTGCACTGACGGTGGTGGGTATTGTGAGAAGAACTGACACACAAATACACAAACACAGTTTAGTTAACTGAACAAAAACAATCAAAAATCCCTAGTGTTTTCGTTCTTACTTCTGAACCTTCATATTCATTCTCAGATACTCACAGGGGGTCGGTACAGCCCGTCCATTTTGCCTGCATACTTATCGAACTAAAAGACAAAAACAGTACAAATGAGTTAACACATTCCAGCCACTTTGGTGTTTCAAACAGATGAATAACAGCTGAGAGAGTCACCAGTGGCGGTGCTGTAGCTGTGTGGTGGAGAAAGGGCGTGAAGTGTTGGTGTGTGTGCGTATGTTGGTGCTGGTGGTTGTGCTGATGGAACTGGAACGCCATCTGCGGCATGCTCAGCTGGTTCTGAGACGTCCGGCCTGATGAGCCTGGTGTGGAGCTCGGAGCTGATGGGCCACCAGGAGTGGAGCGACCCGCTGCATTATTTTCAGCCCGGGGAACGCTGCGTCTGCCCTCACGTTCTGTTGGAATGAAGTGAGAGTTTCAGATTTGAGACAGTAATTAGTGGAGGGTGTCAGGATAACACAAATAAAATTCTGTTGACATTAGCTATGAAAATCAGAAAAATAGGAACAGGAAAAAGCTGACATGTTACAGTGTAGAGTTTTTCCAATGAACCAAGAAGTCAGGGATCAGCGATAACCACTGTGACTGGCAATAGCTCACTAATCAAGGCGATATTTGGATAATTTCTCCACTGATGCATTAAATTCATACTGTCTTTATTATGAGAGTAATAATGATTAGAATGTGGCTCGTTAAGAGTTTCATGTCAAACCTCTATACACAACCACAACAACTTGAAACACAGGCGCGCACACACAGAGTTCATGGTTGGACTTCGGCACACAAAGTTAATGTGTTTGACTGTGGAGCAGCTACACCGAGCCATCGTTATCAAATGATGGAAAACATTGCTGACTGTTGGATTAATTTTTATATGACATAACGTGACTGTGAATTTGCAGAGCTGTCATTTATCTAATCTTTTTTTTAACTGGTGAAAAAACTCCACTGTGTGTTGAGAGCACAGTGTAGAGCAGAGGACAGGTGAGCCATTTAACACAGAAAAAAATAAAGAACAAGCGAAAGTTGTGACACTTTATCATTTTAGCTATTCAGTAGCTATCCCTCCACTACTGTTAATTCCAGTAAATCAAACTATTCTATGCTGTGTTTCAACATGTAAGTCTCGCTTCATGCTGGAAGCGAGAAAAAACTCCAGTGTGTCCATTTCTCTCTCACCAACACACTGTTGAGCTTTGTGTGTTTGGGAGACACCTTACACATTATGGAGGGTGGATGCTACTACCCTAATTGGTGCTCATTACCCTCTTTGCCCGCCAGCGATGCTATTGATCAACTTCTATATCAGAGGGGGAACAACAGGATGACCAGACTATGGGGCAAATCCTCCAACCCTATTACAGTGTTTCCCACAGATTTAGATTAGTGGCACATTTTCTATCTGCAGATATTTTTTCACCAAGCATTTTGTTTCTCAACTGCTTCTTCAGGGAGTCTCTTATCTAACTCCAACCACACTGTCATCAATTATATCTGGCTCCAGTAGCCCTTGTTCTACTCGGAAGCTGCTCCGAGCTCAGTGTAGAAACACACCAAGCAGTTGTCCACCTGCTGTAAGTTCTGGTTAGAGTGAAGCTTGAGTAAGAAGAAATCCTCTCTGTCGAAGTAGCTCACTGATATTCGGCAGTAGGTAAATCAGTGTTTATGTTCTCCATGGTCACCTACGTAAATGGTTGCGCATCCCAAAGGTATGTCACAACTGCTGCCATAAACCATGCTTTGTTGACAATTTAACTTGCCATGCAGCTCTCGATTTTTGCCAAGTTGGAGACAAGTACATGAGCGGGATGGATTTTACTGCCATTTCAAGGTTAGATCGATGCAGGAGCTCAGAGAGGCCTAGATTAAAGAGAGTGAGATGTTGCAACAGCTGATGAGACTGGTGAGAAAAAACATCTGATCGCTTTGCTTTCTGTTTTGACTTCTTCTATTTGCATACTAGTGCTGATGTGGCATTGCGACACCCATCATTTAGGAAATTGCTGCAAGTGCCAGTATAAATAGTTATGGAGCGGTGACCATATATGAAGCTAAAAACGTAAGATAGGAGGGTGGGTGAACTTTGTAAACAGGAGTAGGCTGTAGATGGTGTCCTTTTCCCAGATATATAAAATAATTTGTCAAATATACTTCAGCAGCGTTTAGTTGCTCTGTGTAAGCATGCAGGGAAACGCTTCATTATCTGCTTTTAAATTTTGACAGACACAATCTGACAGACACAAGATAAATACAGTTATAACTACTTAAGTGAGACTTTATCTGACATACAGCTTCTACTTAATGCAACACATTCTGTGCTTACAAGATCAGATCGAAGTTCATAAATGCACAACTTCCTCAACACCCCAGACAACCGCCTAGGGAAGTCTGGGTTTGGTTTATTTTTGCAACATATTAGTCATCATGTTCCCATAAACTGTGTAAAAGAATTAAAATGAAACATTTCAACCCTCTGTACCTGCTGTAGCCGAATGACTAGAACCTTGTAGCAGAGGTGGTGGCGGGGGCAGACCAGAGCTGGTTTGGGATGGGGGTCGCAAAGGCCCTGAGGATCCTGAGCCCCTGGTGGAAGGAGTCGGGGGGCGCATGGAAGAGGAAGACGCGACAGATGAAGCAGACGATAGAGGTTTGACTGGGGTGCTGCTCCTGAGAAAGCAGAAATACAAAACGTAAAAGTTGAGTCTGAGATTTATCGAAGACAAGGAAACTTTCCTTGTTATTACTAAAAAGACTTAGAGGAACCAGTTACATTCAGCTTTCAATATGACTCAGACCTGTTGTACATGGAGTGATGTCGCCCAGACAAAGAGGGGAAAGGCTTGGGTTTGGAGAGTGGGGGGCTGCCATTGTGGCGGCTGTTGCTGACATTGACCGGGCTGGACCGGGGCACTGTGCCTGAGGCCATGACCGGGGAGTGGGAAGGCAAGCAGATGGAAGGAGAAGAGGTAGAAGAAGAAACAGGCTCTGGGAAGTGCGGCTCCAGGCTTTTCTCCTGACTTCGCTCCAGGCCAGACACCCGCGGGGTCACCATTAACTGTGAGATGCTGCTACAACGCACTCGTAGAAATGGGCAGCTTTTGCCCACAGATGTGCCCATGTTTGAAGGGGCAGGCTCCACAACTATGGAAAAGAAAACCAGTCAGTATTTTGCTGTTGTTACACATCATCAACACGTAACACAGGTCTCCCAACTTGAAACACTTTCAGGACAGCCAGAGCTGGCTTGAGATGAGGCTGAGGATGATTATGGATGCACCAATTAGCTGGGTCTTGTTGTGGCCAGCACTGACCAATTAAGTGTGTTTATTTTTTCTCTGCCGGTATAAATTTCCATGTTTCTACAATACAGATTAAGTCAAAACAAGCTGCCATCTCTATTTTTGGCCTTGTGTTCTTTATGAGTTAGGAACACAGAGGTAGAGTTTTTATTAATAAAAATAATCCAATTATTGATTAAATAAAACTTGGATCTGAGGGTGCAATAAATAATGGATGGAAGGATTGTGTTTTTTGTTCAAAATCCCATAAAAAAAAAAAAAGTAATACTTTTAAAGTCTGCAGACAGGATCTGAAATAAACACTCACAACGGGCCAAAGACAGGAGGAATAAATCTCAAAAGTCTACCTACTCATACAGACGAATAAATGTTTGAAACTCATTAGTCATATTAGAAATCTTTCCTGAGGAACTACTGTATTTTGGTGTCATTTATGGGAACTCTGTTGGCAGCCATTAAATAACAACCGAACTGAAAAAGAGATGCATTAATAATGTAGCGCTGATGCATCCCTTTGTTAACATCCCAGTCCAAGACTACGTTCCCACTGCAGGCAATTCCAATATTTTGCTGAGATCTGATTTTTTTGCATTGTGGTTCACATTACAAATTAAATGCAACCGCCATCAGCCTCCAGAGTGAACAGTCTTCAGGCCTAAAGTGACGGCCGTGTCCAGAAGAAAGCGTGATGTCACACGCAGTATTTATGGAAGTATATACAGTACTCACAAAAAGTTAAGTCTATTCGGCTTTCGGGTGAAATTTTAGGAGGCACCTAAAATGCACTATAACCTTTACAGGTGAACTTAATTTGACCCTCTCTACACTTTTGAATGCACATGTCCAACTGTTCAGTGTTTCAGTACTTTCTGCTGTTCTCTAACAAGATGCTTAACGGCAAAACTCACAACTCGTGTTTGATCCATGAATCGGCCAATAAATTTTCTGGTTTAATTAGAATTGGTATTTAAACAGTCCTCTTCATCATGTTGTTCACATTTTGACATTATGAGACCAAGATGACACCTAACAAATGATCAATTGTACCTCGCCGTTGCGAGGCTTCAAAAAGGGATGTTCCCAGAGGGAAGTGGCCACTGAGCTTAGAGTGTCACAGAGTGTCATCAGCAGGTTGCAACAGAGATACAGAGACTGGAAGAGTCACAGAAGTCAAGCTGGAATTGATGTGCATGGACACATGACAAATTATTGAGACATTTTTTGTTGTGGTATACCCACCATTGTTGTTGGCTTTTGTTTCAATAAATTGTTTGAGATGAGGAAATCCCCGTTGCATGCTTCTACTTAAAGGCCTTACTTTTATGATATATCACTGTAGCGTGAACTTTTCACATTTCCCATAAATTTCACCCAAAAGTCAAATATCCTTAACTTTTTGTGAGTAGTGTATGTATGCTACACATCAGCATGTGAGTAACACTTCACTTTCTTTCCAGTGACTAGCTCCATCAACGCTGTCCGTCACGCTCGTTTTTGCATTGTTTACATTTGATCTCGTCGCATCTCGCCTCTTCTTGCGTAAAATTTTGATGTCTGTCTCACTTCAATGACGGAAAAGCTGGAAGCAACATGACTGTTCAGAAAACACCGGACATGCATCCAATTTAGGACTACATATGGAAGTGGCCTGAATCCGATTTTAAAAAAAAAATGGATCTAAGCTGTTCAGACTGTCATAGACAAATCAGATATGCATCACATGTGGGCAAAAAACAAAACACAAAAAAAACCCCCAAAAACTCAGACTCAGGCCAGTTTTGCCTGCAGTGGGTACGTAGCCTTAGGTTACAGTAGTAGCAGGTAAGCGTACTGAACATTTTTCTTGGCTTATTGTTGCCATAATGTGAACTGGAGTTGTCTTTGCCAGTGACACTCTTTATGTTGGCAGCCTGGATTGAGCTGCTGGCAAAGCCACAATGAAGTCAAACTGCCTGCATTTGTAGCTTTTTAAACCTCATTTTGAGGAAAAATGTACCAAAAATTGTATTTATTATTAAATCAGATTTGACTGGTGGTTCTATAAATGCAGCGTTTATGTCCTCATGACTGTTAAAATTATAGTTAATTTAGATCATGCTTCAAAATAACTGCACAGAGAAGCTGCCAAGATGGCTGCTTCGGTGGCTTCTTGAAGGACTTTGGACACACCTTCCTCTGCCTGCGACTGTGCCTTACTATCTAACCACAGAAGAAAGTGACTTTAGTATGGACACAGGGGTAAAGAGTATGATGAGCATTATCAAAAATCTGAAAGGTTCATAAAGCCTTAAAATCATATTTTATGTTTGATCATTTAGTTAATTTATGACCAAATATATTCAGAACTGTAAGGCTCCCTGTGTCCAGGTTTGAACCGATTTAACTGTTTATCAGTACATCCATCCATCTTCTACTATTTTCCTGAATTTTTGAATTCCAAATTGAAACTTTTAACTCTGCACACTCCCAAAAGATCACTGAGGTCAGCTGACCAGATGTTCTCTATCAAGAAGCAGATTAAAGCATAGACGAGATTGGCCCTTCACCGTAGCCATCCTTAAACTCTGGAATAACCTACCTTCAAATTTAGGACCCACAATGCTGGATATTTTCAAAACTCATTGTTATACTTTGCCATTTAAATCAGACTCGATCACTGCATTTATTTTTGCATTTTATTTTACTCCTGCCTTTTTATCTGTATTGTTTACTGCTTTCATTGTTTTATTCATTTGTTAGCTGTACAGCACTTTGGTTAAAGCATGTTTTTTTTTTTTTTTAAATATGCTTATAAATAAACTGACTTGACTCCCTCTCCAATGCCACCTCCTCCAACTCTTCTAGGTGGGATCAGAGGGTGTTCCCAGGCCAGCTGAGAGGAACACTTTCTAGTTTGTTCTGGGCCTGTGCCGAAGTTTCCTTCTGGGTGAACAAGGCCGAAGCACCTCAAATAGGAGGCATCCAGGAGGTATCCGTGTCAGATGCCCGAACCGTTTCAACTTGCTCCCTTTACTGCAGAGTAGCAGTGGCTCTTACTGTGGCCAATTCTTTCAGTTTGTATTCATCATATCATTAATAAAATTCACTGGAAATACAAGTATATGTGATCCAAAAGGGCAAATTATACAGATTGGTATAAAATACACTTGGCTGGTGGATTTCTTTCTCAAGATACCCTCTACTATACACTGGATGGACCCAATCAAGTGCATGACCATATTTCTCTAAGGCACAATTTAAGGTTTCATGATCTACAGATTTTAATCAGTGCCACTTCGTCCCTTTAATGACAAAAGGAGGAAAACAATTCAGCCTGTTTAATTCATTTTTTGTTAAGACCTAAATACAGTGTGGGGGGGACACTGACTGACACATCAGCTCATCATTTCCTGAATGTGAAACAGCAGAAAAAAAAATTATGTGGAGTGATAATAGTAGGTTTCTCAAACCTTTCCTTGTGCTGACTGTGAAAACTGGATCCATGTCATTGTCGGAGGCCTACACAGGAAAGCAAAAGAAAGATTTTGTTAGAATAATGCTCCATTTCCAATCAACACACTAAGCAGGTATTCATTACATCACAAAAGAGTGCTAACGTTTTTACAGGAGCCCTAAATCACTCAACTAATAAGTTTATGTGCCTTAAACGTACAATTATCCAAAAAGAAACACCACAATGAATATTGATAAGATATACAAGTACACAATACAGACCTTGTCTCCTGTATCACTCTCTGTGTCACACTGAAAGAAGACAGGAGGAAAGAAAACATTTATAATTGCATTTATCAGAACATAATCAGGAGATATATGCAAACCAACTTTACAACAACAGTGTTTCCTACAGAATTATATTCTCTAACGTTAACCTGGTGTATTTGTTCCTTTTTAATTCAATTTTGCCAATCAAGTACAACCCTTTTTTAAAGCTGTGCACCTTTCCCCTAAACTCGCTTACTGTTTATTTCAGCTCAGGCAAAGATGACTGAAAGAGAGGGCTTGGTCAGCAAGATTTATCTAGAGGAAGTAAAACTCTCAAAGTATCCAGAGATGAACATGTGGAAGGATCATTAAAGGTTGCCTCCAGGTCCCTTTGTCTCATTTGCTCAACCAGCCTGATTTTGCTGGTGTGTGACAGTTGGCTCTTGGTTCCAGCTCTCTGTCACTTATCCTGTGCCTACTATGCACACCACCTAAGGCAAGAGAATCTATAGGCACCTGGGGCACTCTTCACCCCAGTCTAGTGGAGGCAGGCTGGCAGGAACCTACACTTGCCCTTTATGGTTAAAAACAGCCACTAATCAGGGCCTAAGTGATTACCAGATGACCCTGTGTTTCTACCACCTCTACAATTATTTACCTTGTGAACTCTGTTAAAAGCTAACAGCCGCCATCTTCAGCAGCCATGCCTGCAACATGCAGGGCTGAGTCTTTATTTTAAAGCTTTTGCAGATCTAGATTTTTGATGCAAGTATAATATTATGCAATATTATTATGCATTACGGTAGCAATATATAAAGCAATTAATTTAGCTTTTTTAGGCCAGTAAAAGTTTGATCTGCTTGGCTGAGGACCAAGTGGAGAAAAAACTTATACTAGACAGTGAATATATCTAAATATTATTAAACCATTGTTTTAAAACACCAAAAAATAAAAATGTATGATTTGAGTAACAGCAGATTGTGCCCCACTAGAGATGGATGTCAATACACCTGGGTGGCCCACCAAATTAAGGTCCATCTCTCTCTCTATATCGATATCCAGATATCTATCTCTATATCGATATTGATATCTATCTATCCATCTATGAAACACTGGACAATGTTAGAAAGAAACTTACAATATAGCCAGTCTCCAACGGTGGTCCCTGTGAAAAAAGGAAATAAAATAAAATCAGTGGGTTTCAGTTAGCTCTAAACTTTGCGTGGTTGTGATTAATCACCTTGTGCTGCCTAAATGATAGGTGTTGTCTGAATTTGCGAATGTGAACCAGTTTTACAAGGTCATCTTTTCAAAAGCAAGACATACAGGTGATTACCACTACAGAAGTACAAACATGGTTTGTTTGATTAAGAATTAACTCATTGACATCTGACATAACAGAAGATTCAGTTTCACCTCTATCTTTCTTCTCTTATTTCTACTCTTCCAACAGCTGCTGGAGTAGCTGTGCGGGGCTCCTTCCTCTGGCTCTGACAGCGGCCCTCTGCCGTTCTCCTCAGGTCCCCTCTTCCCCTTGTTTCTCCTTCCCAGCATATCAGTTCGCTGACTGGGTTTCAAAGAACAGTCCATCTGATAAGGAAAAGGAAAAAGGGGTTTAAATGTTGATAAATAGCCATGAATGTGTAAGCCTGAGGCCATAGACCCAAAGGCAAGCTACATGCTGATTAATGTCCTAATTTCTACTGATTGTAAAAATAGAAAGAATGATGTAATGCAACATAGCCAACGCAAAGATATTACTTATGTTCCACTGTTTGTGTGTGGACTCGTATTGCTTGTTTTGACACTATATTTCGTAGAAGTGTTGCTCTTGATCTCTCTTTTTCAAAGGGTGTCTTTTACATGCGGTGTCTAACCCGATTAAGTAAAGAGATTTTCCATTTTTCTTTCCCAAATTGTCAAAAAAAGGAAAATTCACAGACTTCTGATAAATAAGGTAACAGTGACTCTTTTCTACTAGCCATATGCAACTCAAATCATGGTGTGGAGTCACCCCTCAAAAGGCCCAGTATGAGACAGGAAAAACTGTAGTGTACATAGAAAAATTAAAATATATACAATGTTTTACCTGAATCACAATGGGCTCCTGGAGGTAAGTAAAGGCGATGATTCTAGGTTACCTTATTTGATTGAAATATGACCATTTAATGAATGAAAATACCTGAAACGCTTGAGCAAATGAAATTCAAAATAGCTAAGATGTTTCAAAGAACCTAAAACCACCAAAATCACAACACAATCACTCAACAGTTGAATCAATACCTCTCTCAGTAAGATCCACAATCAGGAGTGTAACACACATTCATATCTTTCTGTCCATTTATATTTCCTAATTATTTGCCCAAGTAGTGAAAAGAAAAATCAGAAATCGCTATAAGACGATTAATGCATCTCCTTTACACGAAAATCATTATCTGCTTCTGTCACCTTTCTCTGATGATCTCTTGGAAAGTATCAGCTCTTAAGGCATGGACAAATTACTAAAAATAATTTCAACAAGGGAAAATTCAGCAGGCTGCTCATAAATATACTCAGTTTGTATAAAGTCATTCAGCACTGCAGCATCATGAACTACAAAGGTCAAAGAGAGTCATGGTGAAAAGATGAATGGTTTTGCGAAGATGCATAAAACAAGTGCAATCCAATGCAATAACATAAGGAAATTACAAGGTGTTGTTGCTGCATATACTCTGTAATTACTTTTAAAACTAGTTTTAAATCCAGGGTCTAGTCATATATTTGAAAAGCAAGTTTTGCAGCTTCATGCCAACATACATTTTACCATTTTCTTGTACTTGTTTGCACAGAAGCTTGAAATTTATTTTGCATTTATAGAATCAATAGCATCGTGACATATATATGCAGGTGTGTTTCTTCAAAATGTACCTCTTTGGGGTGAACATACATATAAGCATTATTGGTCCACTTATAATGAAAACAAAGAGTCTAAGGTACCTGATTTTAAGGCTTGTGCAAAATAGGCTTAGTGACTTAAAAAAAGAAAAAAAAATAAATTTAAACCCGTTTTTTTTTTTTTTTTTTTTTTTTTTTTTTTAAAATTGG
>VUQH01090962.1:38714-64518 GCA_015106775.1 Etroplus canarensis
ATATATATATATATATATATATATATATATATATATATATATACACACAAATATAAACATACCCTCTTTGGCCACTTCATTAGGTACATCTTGCTTGTGCTGTGTTAGACCCCTTTTTTCATTCAGGACTGCCTCAATTCTTTATGCCGTAGATACAACAAGGTGCTGAAAACATTCCTCAGAGATTTTGGTCCATATTGACACGACAGCATCTCATAGTTGCCGCAGATTTGTTGGCCGCACATCTGTGATGTGACTCGTCCACTGCACCACATTCCAGAAGTGTTCCAGTGGACTGAGATCTGGTGACTGTGGGAGCCATTTTAGTATCACCCAGAGAACTGCTGCTCACCGGCCGGTTGCTTTTTTTTTTCAGACCATTCTCTGTAAAACCTAGAGATGCTTGTGCGGGAAAATCACAGTAGATCAGCAGTTTCTGAAAGACTCAGACCAACCCGTCTGGCACCAACAACCACGCAACATTCAAACCCACTTAAATCAACATTCTTCCCCATTCTTATGCTCATTTTGAACTTCAGCAGCTCCTCTTGACCACGTCTGTATGCCATGAATGCACTGAGTTACTGAGCTGCTGCCATGTGACTGGCTGATTAAACACTGGCTTTAAAGAGCAGGTGAACAGGTGTACCTAATCAAATGGCCAGTGAGTGTATAATTTAATGGGAATATTCTTATATATTTTATTGAACCCACACAATTTTGGGGGATGTTTACAATTTACACAGTTTAGAATTTTTTATAAATTAAAATATTTTGCCTAAATGAACTTATTTTATGTTTATGCATTTACCTTAAAATGAAAAAAATCCCCCTAAATATCACTGAGGGCAGGAGACCCTACTGACATCATTGTGTGTATATGTGTGTGTTGTAACAAACACTAGCATAATGATCAAGTCTAATTTTTTTTTTTTCCAGTTCAAAGTTTCTATACTTTCACATTAATTTGAACAAATCTGAGGAGAATACTTTCAGACTTATCAAGCAAATCTGCGATACTTTGCATGAAGCTTGTCGGTTGCCACTGCAAACTAAAATCTAAAAAAAATAGGTCATAAATAAACGAAATTAATTTTAAATGCAAGTCCTTTCCTGAATGAAGTGGGCGGTGACGTTTTTCGCAAATGTTATTCATGCAGGAGAATATAGAAAATGAGAACATGTGTTAGGGACTATTTTCAGCTTAGGATGAACACCAAGTTTGCAGCAGGTCATTTATGTGAAACAGAAGTGAATTAATAAAGAGTGTACATTAATGGTGATGAGGAAATAAATGTTTTTAATAGTTTTCAGACAAGACAGAAACTCTGCGGCACTTAACGTATAAGTTATCATGAGTCATAGTCCTAAAGCCACTTTATAAATATTCAGCTTGTGTGGTTGTGCTGATCCTGAACAGTTTAAGTCTCAGTTGCCTTGAGTCTTCATTTGTGCAAAGTTTCTGATTTTCATCATCTGGTCGACCTCCTGGAGAACAGCAAAGAGTGCAGCAGGATGCCCGTAGCTACAGAGACGTTGAGAGAGTCAACGCCGGGTACCAACTCCCTGCCGGCTGGGATGGTGAGAAGAGTTTGACACATGGAGAGGAGCTCCTTGGAGAGTCCCTCCCCTTCACCTCCCATCAGCAGCAACGTGGGTTTGGTTATTTTAAAGTCGGAACACTCGGTGACAGGAATCTGAGACCCTTCTGTTTCCTGTCCCACTGTGCCAGCCACCTGCCAGCCCTGCGCCACCTTCAGCCTCAACATCTCTTCAAGGTTTTCATATCCGTACACCCCCATCACCTCCATGACCCCCGAGCTGGCCTTGCTGACCACCGGAGACAACGGGCAGCTGTAGCGGAGACTGCTGACGACTCTGTCCACGCCGAGGAAATAAGCAGAGCGCAGGATGGCTCCAAGGTTCATGGGGTCCTGGATTCTCTCCAGAACGAGACACAGCGGGGCGTCTTTTCTGCTGGGTGCGTAATCCTCGCTGAGGTAACCCAATGGACTGGCCTGGAGACACACTCCCTGATGGACTCCCCCAGAGGACATCTTGTCCAGCTCCTTCTTGCTGACCCGATGGACTTGGACTCTCCGCTGGTAAGCCTCCTCACACACCTGTAACACAGCGGCCCTGTCCGTGCCGCCTTTAACAAACAGCTTCAAGGCCTTCCTCCTACCCTGAGTGAGAGCCAAGAAGCAGGGAGCAATGCCAAACACCACCTCACGCCCTTCTGCTGTGGACTCAGGTGCCGGTTTCTGCCTCCCCTGCCTCTCCCTCTCTGCAGGGAAATCTTCCAGACACAGTTTCCTGAGTTCAGGTGACACTCTGCAGTCGTCTCCTCTCCTCTGCAGCACTGACCTCTGACCTGAGCCCACGTGGTCCTGCCCTCCACCAGGCCTGCGTTGAACACCGGGGGTGTTTAAGCCTCTGAGGGGTCTGATGTTTCTCTCCTTTGGGCTCAGGTGTGCAGCTGCGACATGGTAGAGGGCAACCCGGGAGGCTGCAAATCTCCACACAAGCAGCGACTTGTGCTGACGCGCAATGAGTCTGCGCATATTCAAATAAAAGGAAATAACAAATAAGCACAAAGTGTATCTTGGAGAAACTCGCCCGAAAGGTCCATTAATCCACAGTTAAGTAAAAACTTTCAATCGTATAAAAGCATCCACAGGCTCCAAACGTGGACATGTTTGCAGCCCTAACGCACATGCGCAATCCAGAGCCATCAAGCTGCTGATATTATGACCGGATGTAGTCTTTTCCCCCTACAAAATAAAAGCATCACACTAGCAATAAATAAGATTTGGTCTGGACAGAAAAACTTAAAATCATATCCCAGTTTGGGTAAAGTTTTAAACAGAACTTTTATCCAAACAAAAATTGTAACAATCTCCAGAAACTTATCAAGTTAGAAACAATTATTTCTTTGGAAAATTTTAAAGAATATTATACAGAATGTTCTGGAGGAGACGTAGTTTTTTTTCTTGAAATATTGTTTCTTGTTTTAGTATTTTATGGTTATTTTCAACTTATTTTATGAGTTTTATTTTGTATGATTTGTATTCTTTTGTCTGTTTTGTATTCTTGCTGCTGTTGTCGTGACCAGTGCACCCTTGTACTCCCCTGGTAAAATAAAATTTAAATAAAAAAATTTAATGAAATGAAATGAAAAGTTTTCATTTCATATTAATGTAAATTCCTCTCAAATAATTATTTTCCTTTTCATTTAGCTGACTCTAACATGACTCAGTTTTGTGTGATTTTCTTACTGAATTTTCAGTCATTGTTATTTCTGTTTGCACAGTTTATTTAATTATTCTCCTATTGTATTTTTAACTGGATGTGGTTTTAGCTGTTTAGTTTATTTAGATTTTTTATTATTGTATTTTGCTTCTTTTTCATTTCAATCCATTTAGTTCCCTTTAACTTGTTCTGTTTGCCAGCTTATTGAGAAAAGAGCCATGCCTCTGAAAGCAATGCAGCAATACAGTAATACAGATCTTAATAATAATCTAACATAAAAATAGCTTCTGTGAGTAGTTTTTCTTGTAGTAGTTCACATCGTGGTGATAAATACAGAGACATTATTACTGATAATAATGTAAAAATGAATTGTAGTTGTGGATATAAACCTCAAAAAGAAGCTTTAAAATAAAGGCAACACTTTAGTCTATTTCATTTTCCCAGTAATAAAGTATAAAATCTTTTTTTTATAAATTCTTCTTCTGCTTCCAGCTGCTCCAGTTAGGGGTCATCAGAGCTGCTCATCTGCCTCCATTTCTCCCTATTCCTTGCATCCTCTTCCCTCACACCAACCCTCTGCATGTCCTCCGTCACTACATCTATCAATCTTCTCTGGTCTTCCTCTTTTCCTCCTGCCTGGCAGCTCCATCTTCAACATCCTTTGTCCAATATGTCCACTATCCCGCCTCTGAACATGTTCAAACATCTCAGCCTTGCCTCTCTGACTTTGTCTCCAAACTTAATAAATACCATGTCAAACACATTCTTTACATTAGTTCAAATAATTTAAAATAAAGAACATTAATAAATAATAAAAATATAATTGTTTTTGTGCCTTCTTCTTCATCGTTCAGCTGCTCTCTTTAGGTGTCACCACAACGGATCATCTGCCTCTGATCTCAGCATCTTCAGTTCTGCCACCTCTTGTCTTTTTGTCACTGTCACATTATTATATATTTATATTTACTATTTTACTTGTTTGACTTTGAGAGTTCATAGGTTTATACAGTTTTCTTATATTTCATATCCATACATATTTATACCTAATGGAGCATCTGTAAATTAAGCAATTTATCTATCTATCTATCTATAGAAGAATCATAAATAGTTCAATGATAGTTCATGTTTTTCCATTTTAAATGTTTGTGAGGAGTAAAAATATGCCTCTAAATAAGATTTGACTATTTTTTAATCATAATGTACCATCAGTTGCTCTCTTGTCTTCTCATCACACTGGATTAATCCACATGGTATTTTGGCAGAGATTTTATGCTGGATGCCCTTCCTGACGCAACCCCACCACCACCAGGGTGAGGGGGGTTGTGTTCCCAACCTGGAACCAGGGACCTTTTGCTCATAAGGCGAATATGTAAACCACTCCTTTAAACCACATCAGTGTTAAAAACGTTGGAACATAGCCATGAATCACCCTTTTAATTTGAAAGGGCCTGGTGTTTTCCCGTTCTCGCATGTAGGGCATATGACGCCATGGTAAAAGTGACGTCAGTTTGGGCGTGCGCAATCGCGTCATTTCCGGGAAGTAAAACTCTGGCAACACGGAAGTGTAGGAAAGAAAACAAATAATCGTTTAAATCTGTGTCGAGCAGAAGTCGGAGAAGACGCCCCCCGTGTTTACCGCCTGGACCCCCGTCTTCTTGGCACACGGTGAGCTTTACACGCTGGGCTCGGGCCGCGGAGGGGTTAGCTGCGGGTCGTGGTGGATGTAGAGGAACAGCCGAGCCGAACACGGCGAGGTTCAGACTTCAGGCCTTTGGTCACATAACTACCTGCTGAGTAACACAGTCCAGGAAACAGGAGGGTCGCTGACAGCCTGAACCGCTGTGAGAAAACAGGTTTATATGCGGGAAAACGTCGCTGTTATTCACTGCCAGTGTGGGTTTCGTTACTGTGGCGGCCAGCAAAGTTCAGATGGAAATACCCCCCCCCCGCCCGACTTCGTCTTCTCACACCTGCCTCGGCGACAAGAGCCTGTTTGTCAGTTTGGTGACAGAACAGTGATCAGAACTCACTTTGATATTCAGCCGTATGTTTGTAAGCGATGAGAATGAACGCTTTGTCAGGTTTCAGTCAGGATTTGATGCCTACCTCTGGTATGTTTGAGCTCAAACTCACCATTACTGTCTGCTGTTGTCCCTCACGCTACAGTACTGTCTTATAGTCTTGACCACTCTTCAGTACAGTACTGTACATATAAGGTACAAACGGAGTTTGTACGATTGTAACCAGCTTGTAAGTCAATATTTGGTGTGACTGCCTTTATTCTTCAGCCTGAACTCTCTTATCATTTCTTTAAGCAGTCTTCAGGAATACTTCCCCACTTTCTGCAGCTCTTCTTTGGATGTTGGCTGCCTTTTGTTCTCTGCTTCAGTAACGTTCAGATCCATTCATCACTCCGTAAGACCTGTTGCCACTGGTTTTCAGTCCACTTCTTGTGTGGTGTGGCATACCTCAGCTTTTTCTCCTTGTTGTCCTAACTTAGGAATGGCTCCTTGACAGCCGCCCTTCCACTGAGAGTATTTCTGATGAACAGGCCCAAACGGGATCTGCAGATTTTTTGCGGCGATCCAGGGGAAAATCTCTAGAATTCAGTTGAGTGTTTTATGCTTTTTTTCCATTACTCTTCAAACTCTGTGGAAAATCTGCAGAATCTGCGGGGCTCAGATTCTGTTTGGGCCTGTTGATGAAGCTTCAGCAAACAGTAGCTGGATCATCTGAAGGGCCTGATGCATCGCTCAGGTCTCGATGTTTTTCTTGGTTCTTGACCCTAGTACTGCCGGACATCAATATATTGATGTCCCAGATAAGTTTCATGTACTGCCTGTCATCTATATATTGATCACTTCCGATGTTTTCATTTACTGCTGGTCGTTTAGCTGGCAGGGCAAGGGTTAAGGATGTGACTTTCAGATACTGTTCATCTGCTGTACAATTTTTAGGCCTCCTGCTTTTTCTTTTGTCATCCACTTGTCCAGTGTCCAGGACAAACCATGTCAAGATATGCCAAGTTTTTGGCATATCTTTGGGACTCACTTTTTTGGTGCAAAAATACTATTTCATCCCTGTCAAACTGTGTTATTGTTGACATGTGTAGTAGATTCAACTAAAACAAATAGGAACAAATGATGTGTTTTTGCAACAGGGTGTAAAAAAAGTGCCTAAAGATGCAATTCTTTGCTAAATTATCTGTTAAATGTAGACACATCACTGGATCGTTTTCCGTGTTAGGTGCCTTTTCTATGCTTGAATGATTCATAGGCCATTGTTAAGTGGCTTAAACAAACAAAAAGACATACCTCTGAAAATGGTCAGGTACAAAGACTGGACTGAAAACGAATGAAAAAGCAGCCAATGTCCAAAGAAATACTTTGAAAGAACTTCAGAAAACATGGAGAACTATTCCTCAAGACCACCTTAAAATTGCGAGAAAGTCTGGCTCCTTGAAAGCAAAATATAAAGTAATTAAGGGTGACTCAAGCCTTTTGCTCATTACTGTTAGGCATTTTTCTTTCATTAGGTAGCCCTCAGACTAAAGTGACAGATTCAAATGTAATTTTTTTCTTTTTTTAATTCAGTTGGAATTTCAGCTAAGTTTCAAAGTGGGTTTCTTGGCGTCAGTTTAATGGATAGTTTTATTTATTTATTTATTTTTTATAATATGGAGGGTGTTTTTCAGAGACACAATTTAGGTAAATCAGATTACAATATAAACACTGCACTGCACCCAGGCAGCTGACTCATTGTCATGTGGACATCCCAAGTCTCAATAAACAGATGGCCCAAGGCCTCATCAGGCAGGCAGTAACTGCAAATTTTACCAAACTGACAAAGACTAAAGCTAAAGACACTTTTTTTCAGTTTTTTTTCTTTTTTTTGATAGTTAGATTCAAGTTTCATTGTCATATACAAATATCAATGGAACATCGTTACCAGTAATGAAATTCTCAGACTCGGGGCCCTCTCAGATTTGCACTTGTGGCTTGTGGGTAGAAACTGTCCCTGAACCTTCTGGTGTACTTCTGGATGCTCCTGTTCCGCCTGCCTGATGGCAGCTCCATCGTGTCTGGGAGGACACAGCCTGTGATGAAGAAAATCATTTCTAATTACAATTCTGCTGGATCCCATTTTCTTCTCCTTGGTTTATATTCAGGAAAAAACACGAACACATTAAGAATGGAAGGACACTGCTAAATGTGAGAAGAATTATAGCGATGCTGTGAAAGAAAAAAGTGAGCAAAACAAAATGCTTTCAAACCTGTCACTGGAAAACATGACTTGTGTTTTGAAGGATAAGCAAGACTTTTCCAATATGCATGGGGTCCCTTTGTTGACATTTATGGATCACTACATGAGCATTTTGCAGTCATTTTCCGTGTAACTGCACAGCTGGGCATGCTTGCTGTTACAGAAATCGATCATAAGATTGTGGTGTTTAAATAAACTTCAGCAGGATCAGCTGTGAATCAAAGCTCTTCTCAGTCTCTTACATTGTGCAAGAGGATCAGTTACAAAATAAATAATGATGATGATCAGAAAAATCCTGAACTGGATAATCAGACAATAATATCTGTTAGTTACTTAATCCGTCTAATACAGAGTTAATGGTTTATGGAAAATCACATAAAATCTAAATAAAACAGTTACTTCATCACTTGTGTAAATGTTTTCTACCTTATTTTTTAAAGTACTTTTAAACTTTGACTATATTTAACCTTCTGTTTTTTTTCTACATCCAGATGGATTTCTTGTTTGGGAGAAAGAAGACTCCGGAGGAGATGCTGAGGCAGAATCAGAGGGCGCTCAACCGAGCCATGCGAGAACTGGATCGAGAGCGAATGAAACTGGAGCAACAGGAGAAGAAGATCATCGCTGACATAAAGAAAATGGCCAAACAGGGACAAATGGTGAGGCAAAGGACGCGGTGCTCATGAGGAGAGATTTGTTTATTATGTAAGAACATTAACAGTAATTTTTTTTTTTTATTGTCTCAATCTTGCAGGACGCCGTCAAGATCATGGCCAAAGATTTGGTCCGCACGAGGCGCTACGTCAAGAAGTTCATCATGATGAAAGCCAACATTCAGGCTGTCAGTCTAAAGATACAGACGCTCAAGTCCAACAACAGCATGGCACAGGCGATGAAAGGAGTCACCAAAGCCATGGCCACCATGAACAGACAGGTCTGTCAGATCATCAGCAAGTACTCTGTGTGATGCAGATCAAAAAAATGCACTCTCCACATGCTGACATACTCTCATTTATTCTGTCCTCACAGCTGAAACTGCCTCAGATTCAGAAGATCATGATGGAGTTTGAAAAACAGAGTGAAATCATGGACATGAAGGAGGAGATGATGAACGATGCCATTGATGATGCCATGGGAGATGAGGATGATGAGGAGGAGAGGTAGGAGACTCCAAAGGGACTGAAAGAGAATCAGAATATTTTTGGGTTTAACCATCTCCTTCCCTAAAAAAACAAAAGATTTAAGATTGTCTTTGTGTTAGCACAACAAAGGTACAGTTACATGGTGCATGACAGTAAAACAAGCCAGATTAAAAGAAATAATGGAGTACTCATCGAAAAAGGACGATTAAGGGGCGGGGGGGGGGTGGGGGTGCAAACACATCAGTGGTGGTACAGCCTAGTGCAGAAACTAAGCTATATATGTATATAAAAACACACACTTCATTTCTGTGTCAAATGTTTAGCTGCACACACCACGCTGTCAACTTTTTTCTTTATTTCACACAAGCAGTGCAGGCTAATGGACATCAGTATAAAAATATAGCATGTAAACAAAAGAAACATTATACAAAAGATATACAGATAGACAACAAAGAGACAAAAAATACAAACTATACATCATACTGACTTAAAAGTTTGAGATGTTCCAAAATCCACTGCCTTTTACTGACTGTGAAGGACAGTGCAGAAGAGAGTGCAGGCAGGGTGGAGTGGTTGGAGACAAGTGTCAGGGGTGATTTGTGACAGAAGTTTATCAGCAATAGTGAAAATAAAGGTTTACAAGATGGTAGGGAGCCCTGCTATGATGTACGGTTTGGAGACTGGAGCTGGAGGTGGCAGAGTTGAAAATGTTGAGATTTTCACTGGGAGGGACCAGGATGGACAGGATTAGAAATGAGTACATCAGAGGGACAGCTCATGTTGAGAAGTTTGGAGACGAAGTCAGAGAGGCAAGGCTGAGATGGTGTGGACATGTGTAGAGGAGGGATAGTGGATGTACTGGGCAAAGGATGCTGAAGATGGAGATGCCAGGCAGGAGGAGAAGAGGAAGACCACAAGAAAGGGTCACGGATGTAGTGAAGGAGGACATGCAGAGGGTTGGCGTGACCGAAGGGGATGCAAGAGAAAGGGTGAGATGGAGGCAAATGATCCGCTGTGGCGACCCCTAAAGAGAGCAGGCGAAAGAAGAATGTGCCGACAAAGAAAACGACTGGGAGCAGAGTTTTTTCAAATGTGTTGTGCCTATGAAGCTCCTCACAACTCCCTCTAGTTGTGGCACTGGTGCCAACCCACTGTCAGTCTCTTGTTTAATGCATTTATTTAAAGTTAATGAAGATAATGTTTTTTAAAAACCCACCTCAATAAGTATTTGGAGGCTGTTTATGATGCCTGTGGAGTGATAGGATAAATACTTCCCAAGAAACTAAATGTGAGGCAAAAGACTGTTTGTGTGGCACAATGTGGGGCACAGTGGCTGGGAGGTAGTTTGAAATTTTCATATCTAATGTAAAATATTTTTCCTTGTGTGAAATTTAAAACTAACTCTACCAAAAGAGACAAAACTCTATTTGTCAGTGTTTACTGTCTCTTTGTCAATTCACCAAAATCATCCAAGCTTGGCACTTTTTGGCGTAGCATTAGACAGGCTAACCTTCACTTGACTATAATTCCCTGTTTTCTTCTTATGGAATGAGTAAAAGCCAGACTTCAGAAAAGTGCATGCCCTGCAGAGCCAGTCAAAATGTGGGACATGGTCTGAAAATGTTGGACAGAGGGGTGGGATAAAAAGGCTGTGCAGTCCCACCAAACTGAGGGGTGAGACTTGCTTCTAGAAGGACAAATCAACTTACCTTTTGGCTTCGTGACTCAAACTCCACAATCTAACATGACTGAAACATGTGTGCGCTTCCTCTGCAGCGACGCCATCGTGTCCCAAGTGCTGGACGAGCTGGGTCTCAACCTGTCCGATGAACTGTCAAGTAAGTTCCTGCCCTTAAAAACTTCAACATGCTTCATTTCGTCTCGTGGGATGTTTTCTTTTAACACTCGTTTTCCTCCGCATGTTCACTTCAGACTTGCCAGCCACCGGCGGAAGTCTCTCTGTGGCAGGAGGGAAGAAGGCGGAGCCTCAAGCCGCCCTGGCCGACGCAGACGCAGACCTGGAGGAGCGTCTGAATAACCTCCGGAGAGACTGAGCGTTGCGGCGAGACCGTTAATAAAAACATACTCGAATCTCTGTCTCTAGATTCTTTTGAAGGTAAAGCTGGCGGTGTGCTGGCTTGTTGCAGCATAACAGGGCTGTGTTATAAAGGTGTATGGCTTTCTGTTTGAGGTGTTTTTTCATTCTGTGTAATATGTATTTTATCCAAAACAAATACAAGGGTCATTATACTTCATATGTTTGGCATATTCTCGTCTCATTTAAGACTGCCAGATGAGACAAGCTGACTGAGAGTGGATATTTATGTCAGTCTGTAAATACTAACTCCTCGAGGTATGGCATTTTCATAAATTAACACTAATGTCAAAATGTTCAAGGAAATCCAAACAAACGCTCATAATATTACAGAAAGTGACATTTTATATGGTTGACTTAGTTTTTTTTTGCACATCAGGCTGGTTTGGTGTATCATCATAATCATTAAAATAGACACTTTTAGCCCTTTTTGATTATTTGATGGAATTGGCAGTTGTCAGGGCTTTAGCCGAAGACAGCGTACAAAAAGTTTATCTTGTCGACGTCTTTTCTGGTTAAATTTACAGTTTATTTTGCACACAATATTTTACAAAGAAAGCTGACACTTCACCAGTGGAAAGACACTCCGGTGGTATTTCTGAGATCTTTTTCACCCAAATGTTAATAAGGAGTCAGCGGTGTTTATTTTTGACAAGCTGTCCTGTTTTGTTTTTTTTTTTCTTTATTCAATAAACATTTTTTTTTCCAGATTTAAATAACTGATTGTGTGATCAGAGTATTTTTTTCTACCAAATCCCAGTGAACTAAATGTGTGGGCAAGGAATCAAGGATGTACAACCTGAGACACAAGAAGTGTGACAGGAGATAAACACTGATGTTGTCCTTCCTTAGCTTAGCTGTAATAGTTGAATGTACCTTCAGCTGCTCCCTTGTATTCTCCCTGAGGTGTTACCACAGTGGATTAATCCACATTGGTAACTTGGCAGAGGTTTTACGCCAGATGCCCTCCCTGACACAACCCTCCATGGTGTGAGGGGCTTGTGTCCCCACGTGCGATCAAACCAGGGACCTATCCTGATTAATCAAAATGATGATTGCATCATTTTGATTAATCAGGTCTGATTTGTGGAAAGATGAACTTTGTTTTAGAATCACTGTTGCCTCACAGCAAGAGGGTCCTGGGTTTGAACTCAGGCAGGGCCTTTCTTTGTGAAAGTTTCATGTTTTTCCAGTGTTTGTGCTGGTTTTCTCCTGTCTTCAAAAACATGTTATGTGCATTATATGGACAAATATGCTGGGCCACCTACAGGAGCTTTTATGACATCCCATTCTAAATCCATAGGCATCAATATGGAATTGATGCCTCCTTTACGGGTGAAACAGCTTTCACTCTTCTAGGGTGGCTTACTACAAGATTTTGGAGTGTGTCTGTAGGAATTTTTGGCCATTCATGAAGAAAAGCATTTGTGAGGTCGGACACTGATGGATCCAACTGGATGCTGGACGAGAGGGCCTGGCTCTTCTAGTTTATCCCAAAGGCATTGGACGGGGTTGAGGTCAGGTTTCTGTGTGGGCCAGTCATCATCTACACCAAACTCATTCAACCATGCCTTTTTTGGACCTTACTTTGTGTACTGGGGGACAGTCACGCTGGAAGTGGTTGCATGCTGTACACCGCTTCATCCAATGCTTGGTATTGTGCTTGATGATGTAAGGCTTGCATGCAGCTGCTCTGCCATGGAAACCCACGCTATGAAGCTCCCAGCATGCAGTATGTTCATGTTAATGCCAGAAGAGGTTCAGAACTACAATTATTGAGTCAGCACAATGCTAGCGATTTTTACACACTATGCGCCTCGGCATTCAGCAACTCATCGTTTAGGTGTTCTGCTGCTTCGTTGCTGAGTTGTCAAATCTAGATGCTCCTTACGAAATAAAAATCTTATTTTTTGAAAACTCTCATCAACTCAAAAAATAATGTGAATCAAAAACAATGCAGATACCAACACAATGTAAAATGCCACACTTTAGATATGAATCCGAACAATCAGCATTCTCTATAAGGGCCTTTCATCGATGGAACAAACTTCCAACTGAAATCAAATTTTTCTTTTTAGTAATTGTGTATTCTAGTTTTGTACAGTTGCTACAGTCATATGAAAAAATGTTTTCATAGGACTGTACACAGTCCTGTAAAAAACTAAGTACACTTTGTGATTCAATACCTTGAAGTGATAAGTTTTCTGTGCTACTTTATCAGTCTCGCATCATTGTGGAGGAATTTTGGCCCTCTCTTCTTTATGTTGCTTCAGTTCATTGAGGCTTGTGGGCGTGGATTTATGCACAGCTCTCTTTATCCACAATATTTCAGTTGTGTTGATGTCTGGACTTTAACTGGGCTACTGCAACACCTTGATTGTTTTCCTTTTCATCCATTCAGCCGTATTTGTCAGTGCGCTTGGGATCATTGTCTTGTTGCATGACCTGCTTTCAGCCAAGCAAAGGTGACCAGATCTTGTGAGTTCAAAACATCCCCTGACCACCGCCGTGCTTGACAGTTGGTATGAGGTGTTTGTGTGGATGTGCTGTTTGGTTTTCACCAAACATCTCCACTTTGGTCTCATCTGCCTGCTATGTTCTTGTTAGAGAGAAACTGTCTCCTGACAACCGTTCTGAATGAGCCATACTTTTGCAGTCTTTTGGATATAGTTTACGTTAACTTCAAGAGTGGGACTACACCTCATACATACCCCTTCCAGCTGCGTAGCTATAAATACTGTCATGACCTACATTCATATCTGTTCACATTTCTGTGCCCCACCCTCTTACCCCCTTCTAAGTTTCTCACTCTTCTTATGAGTGCCATTGGGATCCGCACAGGCCAGGAGTCGCTGTGGGTCCTCATCGAGGCCTACTGTGGATGTAAAAGCCCAACTAGGGACTATAGTTGGAAATTAACAGTAGCTATTCACTCTGGACAGCACATCTGTTTCACTTTCTGAATTGGAACAATGTTAATACTGTCATCACAGAACATTTATATAAAATTATTAAATAACCACATGCTCTTATGATAGACATTAATTTTATTCCAAAAAAATTTTTTTTACTTTCAAAACTGTCAATTTGTCAGCTTACAATCATAGAACAATATTGAATGTACTCGACACTTCCAACATTAAATAATAAAAAAATAACAGCCATGTTTTATGTACATTTGTTTCTGAAAGCTATGTACAGAAAAACAAATGAAAGACAAAGAAAAATCAACTTTCCAGAATCTGCCGCACGCCGGGCAGCTGAAGGAGTTGAAGCTGCAGAGAAGAAAGCTGCATCAAATGTCGAACAGGTTGAGCAAACGCAGTGAGGAGGAAAAACACCAGCAGAAACCAAACACTGCGGCTGTGACTGAGATTAACTCGCAGAGGGATAGATTAACTGGCAGCATGTTAAAGAGCGCTATAACTACAGCTAGAAAGCTCATTTATTCTCTAAATCAACTCCTTTGAATGCCAGGAGTCTGATGCTCACACATAACTTGTATATTTATAGGTGCATTTTTGATTGGAAACAAAAGAACGAGATTTATACTGCACTTTGTTATTATCAGATCAGCTGAACAGAGCAGCCAACGGTCATGCTTTCAAGAACAATATTTCTGTAGCCCAATGAGCAGAGATTAGTCTCCATTTTGGGGCAAAGCCATGCTACTACCTTTATATATATATTTTTTTTTTTATTTGGAAACAGCTAAACAAGAGTCCATGCAACTCACATAAACTGAAACTAACAGAAACAAAAATAAGGGAACAGATCACTGGATTCAACGCCAAGTTTACCACCCAACAGCCATCTGATTGCTTAATCCCCCCCCCCCCAAACATTGGACTGGCGCATTTATTTTAAGTATATGCATATATATGAAATCATGCTGGCTCAAAACTCCCGATAATCACACCTAACATCGATAAAATCTTAATGAAGTTGTGTGCGAACGACGATATAGGCAATACACAGCACGATACAGTTGGATTTTTTTCTCCCCTCTCACTGAGGCAGGGAATACGGGCGTAGTGCGACGACCCAGAGCGAAAAGGATGCAGCTGTATTGCTTGCGAAGCGCTATTTTCAGTCAAAATGGTGTCAGACAGTTTCTCCTACATGTGTGCGCCAAAGATTAAAGCCCCTGTTTACCCTGTCACATCACCTACCTCCGAAAAGTGACAAAGGACACCATGTTTGTGTCTCCAAATCAGTTCTTCCTGTGGCACACCAAAATGTATTACAACATGCATATAACTCTTGGTAGATGTGCAGTAATGAACAGCTGCTAACATGGGGGCTGCAATCTTTTGACACTGTGGCCAAAAAACGTCAAGGACACCCTGTTCTGCAGCCCAATACCATCCTTTTCCAAAACTCTGCAGAGCAAAAGCAACAGCAGTTATACACAGCGACAAGTGATGCGTCTCCTTCCCACATCCACCCCACAAGACGAGGCATATGATTTCTAATCTGGGTTTGGAGCAGCATCTCTACCGCCGTTGCTGCTTAAAGAGTTTCACTTCCGGCAGGTTCGGTGAGGCGTGTGTTTCTTGGGGACCTCGATTCGGCACCGGCTGCGGTCATCCAACCAAGGCAGCTCAAAGTTTCTGGAAGGAAAATGACAGTCAACTCTCAGTTTCAGCACTCGGGCTTTTCAAATCGGTCTTTGGCAAGGGACGAACAATCCGTGCAAAGAGTAAAATTCTAGTGTTTCTAGAGCTGGACGAGTTGCTTGAATCATAAAGATGAGAAATACTGTTTTTGTTTTGTTTAGTTACAAAAATCACATAAGTGAAGTTTTTGGGCCTTGCTGCTGTGATCTGCAGGCCAAGTGAAGGTGGAGAAACAGACTGTTGTTGAAATTCTGATCAGGCTTTTAATAATCTGTAATGCACTGGTCATTAAATAATACTCTTCTAGGCTAAGGACTTTTCAAGAAATGTAATGTCATGTGCATTAAAATACCACTAATGCAATACAAAAACAGGAACTAGCCAACTGTTCTTACTTTCCTTTTTCTTTAAAAGGAGAGGAGCTAAAACATCTTGTTACAGGCAAGTCTCAGTATAAGACAAACAGATTATTTTGAACTGTAAAGCATGCGAAGCTACTCTAGTTTACACCAAGATTCAAAATATGGAGTGAATAAGCCCACTTTAAATTCCTCTGCCCTGTTTTAACTGATCATAAACAAGCAACAATTTACAGGAGAGCTGAAGACTGCGCAAGAAGCCCATTATAAACACTCATTTGGCATTTTATCTTAGATTAACTTCAAACTAGACAAAGATTTTAGCTCTGATTTTTCACACCCAGACAAACTTCTGCTACTACATGAGGCAAATGGAAGGCATGAACTGCGGGTGTCGGAATCAGAATCCAAACCTTTTATTAATCCCAGGGGGAAATTGCATAAGTTAGTGGGGCTGTTGCGGTTATAGGTAACAACATTAAAGCTATCACCTCATACAGACATCGTATAAAGT
This sequence comes from Etroplus canarensis, assembly GCA_015106775.1. NCBI lineage: Eukaryota > Metazoa > Chordata > Actinopteri > Cichliformes > Cichlidae > Etroplus > Etroplus canarensis. Next base: position 54,959 of record VUQH01090962.1, read on the forward strand.
ATGAAATATAAAGACGTTTAATAAAGTATTCTGATAAAGCCAAGAGTAAAAAGAAAATAAACTTTCTGAAAGCCTAACCTTTTAGCTCACATACACTTCTCTCAATGTCTGAAACTTTAGTCATGTTTAAAATGAACATCCTACAGTAAATATGTGACAGATAAGGGAAAGCATGATAGCTCCCCTATAAAGGAGGACAACTAACTTACTGTTGAGAGAGTTTGGGCAGAGGCCGACCAAATGCAACCACGGGCAAGAAGGGAGTGATCACTATACTTTCAACTGGAAGACATAAAAAAAGAGTTTAGTTAAATTCTCCTGAATTAGTTTGAAGGGGGGAAACGTCACATTACACTGCTGCAGTGATACTGAATAATGCAGACGTACCATCTTCTGTGTCGGGATAGAAGGACGACAGCTCTGGCTCGGTCTCCTGAACGACTTTCCTTTTGTTCACGCGCTGCTGCAAACGCTGGAACATGCGCTGCTCTCTAATTCGTTGGATGTCCCATCTGGAAACATACAAGATTTAATAAATCCGTGAGAGCTGGTAACAGTGTGGCTCGATTATGGAAAAAAATGTCTCATTTACCCTGCTCACTACTGAGATCATGTTTGCTAATGCACTAACTCAGCCTCTGAAACATCACGCATTTACTGTTCCTTGCCAGACTTCTTGAAACAAATGTGTTTTTCTAAAGAGATAAATTGGTTTTACTATCTAAACCTGAACTAAACCTGTCTGAGGCCTGCAGGACACCATGTTTGCAGTTTTTAGAAAAAAGCCGGCCACGACGCTGAAAAGTTAGGGCTAAAAATGAAAGTAAAAACTGTTTTCTATCTGTTTTTAATATTTCTAATTCGATGTGAATTTCAATGAATTGCACAGCCCTGGCTGGCAGATCATATATTTGACTCAAAGCTACAAACTTTAATGATTAATAAGCAGATAAAGACTCGAATTCAGTTATTTACTAAGAAGCATTAAGTGGAGTGTAGTCTGGAATACATGAAGTGGCAATTCATCTTCTTACAAGTTTTTACACTTTAAGTGGAATTTATACTTGTGTAAAATATATGCCGTAGGTACACTGTAACCTGATGTGCGTCTTCCTAGCAATGCAACTAAGCAGCCTGCAACAAACTGTGTTTGGCACCGTCATTTCCAAATAACCATTTCTGGCTACTACTTCTGTCTCTATTTTTTAAATGACTGGAAGAGAATAGATCAGCTCCACAAGAAAACTGTCCCACCAACTATAGTATTTTGGCAGTGAAAGTAACATGGCACACAATGTACAAGTGTATCAGCCATTTGAGTTGGCTACGTTGTCGGCTCTACGTAGATTAAACAGAGAAATCTCAATCAGGCTTTAATGTTCACTTTAAATGTTTCATCTTCCATAAAAAGTGAACATTAAAGGAAGCCTACTAATGAGCTATCACTAATGCAACAGCGCATGGGTTGACTGACTGGTAACAGAAAACTTTTGTACAAAAATGTGCAATGAATATGTTTTTAATGAGCATTTTTGACTGGAGGTGGTTCTGCTGACAAACATGACTGAAAATGAAGGTTTCAGTATTTATTAAAAGATGCATAAGGCCCAATGAGTATCATTACCCAGGGACCTCTAGTAATTTTACACGATTGTTGCGGTCAAAAATGATCATTCTATGAGAATCTGACAAGTATTTAATATTTGAAGCAACAATTCTCTGTATCTTGCTACACACAGATTTTCAAATCAGCATTTCAAGTGATGTTTTTTTGCAAGATTTTTTTTGTTCTCTTTGCATCTTTCTTCTGCCTAAACACTTTTTGGGGCTGCAGCGGCACTCAAGAGTCTGGAGGCATTTTGGGTGCAAAAGTCAGGAGGATTTGTGTCACTACACACCATGAAGACCCATTCATGGGAAGCCCAATGGCAGCATGAAGGGAGAAATATTTTTCCTATCTCAACAGTTGGGACAGAATATCTGTGGGAAGTGTTAGTAATTCAACAGAGGTTTTACTGATGAGGTGAGAATTCGGCATGAACAGCAGAGCATGGAGGGAATTTTTTAAAGTCACACAAGCTCCAGTGCAAATGGGGATTTTGCCTTCATCAAACTATTTAAACTAGAAGGGAAAAAAAAAAATAATATATATGCACGTCAACACCAGCGCAGGTGCTGGGCTGAAAATAAAGCAACCCATGAAAATCAGGAATTCGCACATTTTAGGACTCCAGATTTAGCTCAGTTACTATCTATTTTACCTTTAAAATTTTTATTTTACCTTTAATCAAAAATGTGTATTTTAGAGCAGTAAACTACACTCTTTAATGACCCTGCCTGTGTGAATCTCACATTTCTCTTTTATAATTAACTGTGTGCAGCATAAAGGGCAATATTTAAAATCACAGAACCATGCCTGATTACACATAACTGAGGGTAATGTCTCTGTCAAACTATTAAAAAATTACTTAATGTTCATTTTACAGGCTTACCCTCCATCAAAATAACATTTTTATTACAGAATTTTAATGAACTGAATAACTATTTGGGTCCTATGATTCTATTTCTTCTGTCATTTTTACTGTAACCTCTCCCTCTCTCCACACAATGTGTGTCACAAGTTACCAGGGTTGGGTCTTTAAGATTTAACTTAACTCCACCTCTTAAAAACATAGGCTACCATTCGGTACTTTAGTGCAAATGAATTTTTGAAATGAAAGAAAATAGAATGAATACCACAGATTTTGGATGCCAAATAGAATCCACTGTTATTCATGAAAACGATGCAGTTTTTTTCAAAGAACTAAAAGCTCCACCTTGTTGATAATGCTTCTATTGGTCTTCATTCGTAAAGACAAACACGAATGGAAGACTTTTTCTTTGGCAGTATTTTTACCGTAAGATAATACATATGAAATCTGTTCTCATATTTTCTTCAGCAGTAATAGCAGAGCAGACAACAGTAAAGTTTAATGATACGCTGGCCTTTAATATTTAACCCCAGGGCCCATTCAATACCAAGTTTCTGGTCTCCTTAATGGGTTACTCTAGTACATGTACCAGTCAACTCAAGAGAAAACTCAAGAAACAGAGCATATTGCTCCAAAATCTTAACCAAATTAAACTCTGTGATTGTTACCTTTTCCTCCTCTTCTCATCCAACTCAAGCTTCGAGTGACGTTTCAAAAACACGCCATCATCCAGAGGCTTGACAGGAGCAGAAAAGAATCATGAGTTAAAAATGTTTGTGAATTTGATGTGAGATAATTTTAAGAGGGGAAATTTTCTTTTGGACCAGTCTCTCACCTCAAGGGGGTTACAGGAGGAGTCCTCATCCAAGGGCTCTATAATATTTTCCCTCCAAGATGGGACTAGGAGGTAAAATGAAGGAGGGAAGAGGAGTTTATTTATAGATAGTATGTTCAGGACATTTGAAGGATAAAGTGATTGAAGATGGGATATAGGTTAGGCTTACAAACAATCAGCATATCATGTACTACATGAGGAGTCCACTCACTGGCCACCTCTTCCTCCTTTTTCGGGGAAGTCTCACGCAGCGGAGACAGAGGAGGTTGGTTCCAGCAGCACAGATACATCTCTGTCGTCGACATGAAGGGGAGATCTTCCATCTGACAGCTCAGCTCAGGCTCTTCTTTGCACGGGAGCAAACTGTCTCTTTCTGCCCTCGCAGGAACAGTCTTCTCTGGGGTTTCCTTGCTGCGCAGCTCTCGCTGGTTGGGAGAGCCTGGCTCGTTTTCAGGCTTCTGTGGGCTCAGTTTGGTGGTTTTACCCCGAGATTTTTGAACTTTTGTATCTCCAAAGCAAGATTTCCTGATCGCGCAAAGAAGAAGGAAGGAAAAAAAAAGTTTAAAGATAGATAGTTATCAGGGGTTTTCCTAGCTCATAATGGACCTTTTAAGGGGGCAGTTACACACATGCATACTTAGGACAATGACTGTTGCCTTAACAAACTGAGTTGATGCGGTTTTCCTTGTTATTCTTGATCATTTAATAATTAAAGGTGTACCTAATGCTCATGTAAATTAAACCCTACTGTAATATCTTTAATCTTAGTTCTGATGATTCCTTTTGGAGGACACAAAAATCTTTTATATTGTGGAACAAAGTAAACTCTGGCACTGCTTCTGCTGGTGTTTATTGTACCTTTTTTGACCTTTGCCACCTCGACTGAAGGAGAGAGGAGTGGCTGGGTCAGGCTGTTGACTCTCCTCAAGCTCCAGATCCCACATGTCCTCTTTATCAGGGGTCCAAGGCTCCAGGGGCTGGAAAAGGCGCTTGTCACGGGGCAGGTCTTTCCTTGTGAGCTGGAGACGGCGCTCCATACGCTCAATGCGGGCAAGCAGCTGCAAAACAGGAGGACGTGAATGGAAAAAAGAAAACTTATTGGCATAAAGAAGTATAATGTGATAGAAACAGTAAAAAAAAAAAAAAAGGGACATACTGTCTCCTTGTCTGCCTTGAGCTCATCTATCTCCTTATCCTTAGACTGCAACTGTTGTTGCTGTTGCTCAATGAGGTCAAGCTGGAGGAGGAGAATCTGTCGGAGGCAGTTGGCTTGTGTGTGAGGGTTGGCGGGGGTCTTCCTAATGTTCCTCCATTTGCCCTCAGAGGAGAGTTCGATGGATGCAGTGCCGAGCACTCCGGGTACAACCCCCTTCGCACTTTCATCAGCACCAGCATCCTTTGGGTTATTGTTCACAGCCATCTGAGGGTTTTCCATATTGTCAACTGAGAGGGGTTTACCTTTCACCGGGGTTCCCTCACCCCCCATTGATCTGACAGGGGACAATATCCCCACAGGTTTATCGTCTCCTTGAACTACCTCTGCAACGGTGGCAGCGAGGGCAACCTTGCTTGTCATGTAACTCCGGTCTAAGTCCTTTGATTTGCTCGGGATCTCGTCCCCTTGCACGTCTTGAACATTTAGAACAAAGTCGCAGGACTCCCTCTTGAGGCTCACGGGACTCACGGTGGCGACCCCAACGTGCGTTGTGTCAAAGTCGAGGTCAGCGTGCTGCTTGAAACGCGTGTTTGGATAGAGCGTGGACCTCAGAGTCATGGCGAACACAACGAAGACTTCTCATCCTGCAGTTTCACCAGCAGCTACTTCACATGTGAACCTGAACGCTGCTGTCCTGCAAAACAAAGGACAATAATGACACTTGTCTTGCTCCTCTCGAGCGTTCATTTCGGAGAGTACACAGACTCTGAGGTTGGGGTGAAAAACATAACAACTAGTAAAACTTGGACAAATCAAAGCAGATTACAGGGTTAAACCGTGCGTGATTTGGGGCATCATTCATCTACAGAAATCAGCTCGCCGGGTTAGAAAGCTGAAGCTAAGCTATGTCAGCACCGCAGTGCGAACACAGACAGTAACAAACTAGTCGGTTTAGGACAAATTCGCGCCGTAAGTAATGTGCTCGGGTGGACATTTGAGCGTGCAGGCTTCAAACAAGGACTCGGGAGTGGCTGTGTAGGACACAGGCAGGAGCCAGCTCCTCCATTTTGGTTCTCGCGAAATCACGAAAAACAATAACAGCTAGCTAGGTGGCTAACGTTAGCCGGCGACTTTAACGGGCAAAACAGGCGCACGCCACGGGCCGGGTGCAAAGACCGCGTCGCGAGACGCATAAATCACACATACCTGCGCTTACCGACGTGTTTCACGCCGTCTGAGCGTCCATCGACTGTTGTTCGAGTCCACCTGCAAGGGTCTTCATGTTCCCTCCTCAAGACTTGTTTTAAAGCGCCGACTACTGCGCATGCGTAATTTGTTGGATAGCCATTTCTTGTGTTTTGGAGGTTTCCACGAGAAGGGCACCAGCAGGGGGCGACAGAGAAAACAACCACCCTTCATACACATCAAAAGGACGTTATATAACGAAATGACCACATTTTGACGCTGTTTTTAAACACTTTACCCAAATCTTTAGTAATCATCAACCTATGCCTGGCAGCAAATTTTGTAAAAGTGAAACTAAACCCTTTAATTCTGCTTGAATACTCCCCGCTGGATTTTTAAAAAATGCAACAGAAGGAAACAACCGGAAACAACGTAGGCTGGTGACGTCGGGTGTCACGTGGTGAAAGTACAACCAGAGCGAGCCTGTCGTTGGAGAGCTCTAGTTTCAAACTTCGGATGACACAAACGTGTATATATATATATATATATATTTCTATTTCTGCTTTTTAAAGTAGGTGACCCTTACGCTGTTGGTAAATTAACCATCAAACTGTCCAACTTTCATAAACAAGCTCTTGCAGTCGCTTGCTAAAGTGTTCACACTCCCTTGGCATTTTCCCTATTTTCGCATTACAACTTGTAATTTAAATAATTTTTTTATTTTATGCAATTTTTTTTCACAAAACAATCCAAACTGGGGAAGTGAAATGAAAAATAAAATGCATTTAAAAAATATCTAAGAAAAAAATGAAAAGTGGTGCATGCATATGTATTCATCCCTTTGCTATGAAGCCCCTAAATAAGAGCTAGTGCTACAAATTACCTTCTGAAATCACATAGTTAAAGAAATTTCACCTGTGTGCACTCTAAGTGTCACATGATCCATATACTGTACACCTGTTCTGAAAGGTCTTAGAGTCTGCAACTCCACTAATCAAGAAGCACCACCGAGCGAGACACACCATGAAGAACAAGGAGCTCTCCAAACAGGTCAGGGACAAAGTTGTGGAGAAGTACAAATCAGGGTTGGGTTATTAAAAAAACATCAAAACAAAACGAACAAACAAACAAAAAACATCTCAAATGTTGAAAATCCCAAAGAGCACCATTAAATCAATCATTACAAAATGGAAAGAATATGGAACCACAACAAACCTGCCTAGAGAGGACCGTCCACTCATACTTTTTGGCCATCAAGGGAAAAGTTATGTCTGGCACCAACTAAACACCTCTCATCATCCCAAGAACACCATCCCCACAGTGAAGCATGGAGGTGACAGCATCATGCTGTGGGGATGTTTTTTTTAACAAAAGTGGTCAGAATTGAAAGAACGATGGATAGTGCAAAATTATTCTTGAGGAGTGTTGCATGATACATATGAATGCATCACTTTTTTAAAAAATTCATTTTATTTTTTACAAATATGTGTTGCCTAACAAAATTAAAGAACTATTTATCTATTAAATTCTGTTATCTGTAATCATATCACTGATAAAAAAAATATATCTTTGGCTGGTCTCCCCGAGGGGTCGCCACAGCAAATTAATTCACATGGGTTTTTCACCAGATGTCCTTCCTGACACAATCCTCTATAGTGACAGGGGCTTGTGTCCCCACCTGGAATTGAACCAGGGACCTTTCACTTGGAAGATGAAGAGATGAAAACTCTTGAACAGCTTTTCATTGTATATATGTAAAGTTGTTTTGGAATTATTTCTAATTAGAACTGAAAGTATAATTTGGTAAAGAAATGCTACTTAAAGAACATTACTTTTTAATTTTCTCTATTTCCAAATATTGAAATAGTAAAGAGCAATATATCATTCATCTGCTCATTATTTTAGCTAAATTATATGTACATAAAATAAAATTTCAAAAAATAATCACACTCTTATGTTACTTTTAATCAAACGGATCTCAATTCATATCTCAAAACACTGTTACACCTCAAAAACCCCGAAGAGCAATTAAATAAGACTATGCAAAATTTTCAAAATTATAGTCTGTTAAACATACCTCTTGTTATTGTTCCATTGATTGTTTTTCCTACAAAACATTCTATATCAACAAATGTATTTTCAATATTTTTTATGTTTCTGTTTATAATTGTAGAGTTGTAACTAACAGATTTTTCTTAAGGAACACATACAGAATTATATTTTGTACAAAACGAAATATGATTAATGCTGAAGGGAGACTGTAGCAAAGAAAAAAATATGAACTGTAGTTGTTTTATCAGGAGAATTTTAGCTCAATAAAGCCAAAACAGTAAGTTCAACCCAATCTTTTAAACAGTTTCTAACAGAGGCTGATTATTACATTGAGTTTCTAAAATTTATAACAAAAAACAAATGCATATCGGAAGATAAAACTATTGATGTGCACTCACAATAACTAATACGCTACATGGACAAAAGTATTGGGCACTTCAGAATCAGAATCCTTTATTAATTCCATGGGGGATTTTGTTTAGCCATGTAGTCTGGCTTTACAAACATTTTTAAAAGACTGGGTTATTCTAAAGAGTTCACCTGGTATTGTAATGGATGTCACCGCTGCAGCAAGTCAGTTCATCAAATTTCTTCCCTCCATAGATATTCCACACTCAGCTATAAGTGGTAAGGGCATTTAGGACCCACAGCAACTCAGCCACCAAGTGGACGATGATGTAAAGTTACAGAGTAGGGTCACCAAATGCTGAGCCACATAACAGCAGAGTTCCAATTGTCCTTTGGTATTAAAATCAGCAAAGAAACTGTGAGCTGGGGGCTTCATGGCATGGGGTTCCATGGCCGAGCAGCTGAATGGAACCAACTCCATATGAATGCGTCTGGATTTAGAATGAGATGTCATAAAAGCTCCTGTGGGTGTAATGTGTAGGTGACCCAATATAGTTGTCAATAATTGTAATAATAGGGGGTGTGAAGGATTCACCAATACTGTCCTTAACTTGGACAGAATCCTCCTTTGATATTTGTAGTGTCATGGTTCCCCTTTTTCAGGTTGTTTTGGAGCTTGTCAACCTTATTTTTCCCTGGTTTCCTGCCTGATGTCTCCCTAGTGGTCTTCGTCTTGGTCTGCGTCATGTCCCGTCTTATTTTGGTAGTCTGTCTGGTCCCTGTCTCACTTCCTGCCCTGATTGTTTCCAGCTGTGTTCCCTTCCCACCTGTTGCCTGTTCATTGGTCTGTCTCCTCTATTTGAGTTCCGTCTTCCTGTGTTTCCATTGTCGCATCATACTGGTTCTTCCCCTCGTCTCGCCCGGTGTTTCCCTTCCTGTACTCTTTGGATTATTTCTCCTGTGTCGGCAAAATAAAAGCCTGTTTTGAGTTACCTCTGCCTGTCCGTGAGTCCTGCATATTAGTCCACACCTCATACACCCATGGCGACCCATGACAGAATGACGCGACCAGTAGTGGACCCCGCAGACTGCAATCTTCCGGAGGAGGAACTGCTGGACCTTCTCAGAGACTGCAGAGTTGCGTTGAGGCACTGGAGCGCCCGCTGGCTGACATGAGCACAATGCTCATGCTCATCCATATCCTGGACATTTTCGAGAGCCAGCCCAGCCTGCAGTTCCTCCCCGGCCTGCTCAAATTGTGCCATCGAGCGCACGACGCAAGGCTGCGTCTGTTGGTGGAGAAGTACGGGTGGGACCTCGGCACGACTAGCCACCCACCGCCTCCACTTCCTTCCTCGTCCCGCCTTCCTGGCAGCTTCCTCACCTCTTCACCCCCCAGCATGATGGGGGAGATGCTGGGTGAGTCCGTGGCCTCTTCCCTGCCAGATGCCGAGCCTGAGCGGGGTGCATGGGAGCTGTCAGCGCCAGAGGAGCGACACGTGAGCGAGCCGTT